>BQNB010047027.1:5501-39987 GCA_026074375.1 Tanacetum coccineum | reverse complement strand
AAGTGATGGTCATTAAGACTCTCGAACCTTGTATTTGTCTAGTGTATGCTCACGGGAATTCTAGAAACTAAACGGGCCTTAATTACGGGCTTTAAAGCCCACTTAGAAACTAAACGGGCCCATGTTTGTTACTATATAAGCCACCCTCTCCTCCTTGTGGAGAGGGTGTTGCTCTTTTCTTAATGTTCAACCATTTTGTTTTTGTTTACTTCTCTCTCTAAACTTCCCTCTCTCTAAACCTCAAGTAAATTATGTGTGTGATTGTGAAGTGATAAGCCAACACTGGGAATCCCTTTCCTTTTATAGGAAAAGGGATTAGGTTTTACTAGTTAACCTAATACACATGTCAAGCAATAAATGGGTGGTTGAGCTACCATTTAATGTACACATGCTTTATAGTACTAGGTACAGTCCTTTAAGGAAAGTTGACGTACTTCTATACCAACTCTAGAAGTAACATTTCCCAAGGAGATTGTTTTATTCCTTTTGACATAAAGAAATATTTTTCTCGCCTTGTAAATCTTCTAGAAGTGAAACAACACGTTTCAACTTTTATTAAGGAGGTAGACAACGTTCAGCTTGGAATTCTCAACCAAGCTGAACTGAAGCTCTTTCCGAGAGTCCTTCTTTAGTTTCTGTACCATTGCATACACTGAAGTGAAGATACTTCCCAATCTTCTAAGGACCTGAAGAGCTGACGCTGAAGAAACTTTAGCGACTCAAACTGAAAGACTTCAGCTTGAGAAACACTTAGGGGATTTTATGTTTAAATCTACTGAAAGACTGAAAGGCTCAGGAACTGAACCCAACAATCTCCCCCTATTTGAATATATAAATAGCCTAAGTTAAATCAGTTGTAAGTGAGCAAAACAACTTCTTCTTATACAACTGATATAAATTGAACAACACAAACGGATAACCTTTCATTCTAACTTTCATTAGAATACATTTACAAAAGATAAAGTTATTACAAATGGTTTCCATTCTACTGTCTTAGTTGTTCAATGAACCTCTTCTTCATGTTGAACTTGATGACTTGTGTTTCTTTGTTGACCTGGAATGGTCTTTTAAGTCACTGTGTAGGTTCCTATAATTTCACCCAATATGAACTAGAGAGAGAAAGTTAGAGAGAGAGATGGTTGGGAGAAAACTAGAGAAAAACACACTAAATTGTGTGTGTAAAATGATTCAACCAACACCCTCTCTATGTGTGGAGAAGGTTTAAATAGTTCTTACAAAACGCCCCTAAAATGGGCTATGATGTGGGCTTATAGTGGGTAAAGACCCATCCCACACCATAAATCATACTATTACTAACAAAACTACGAGCAATGCTAAATATGAAAATATACGGGGTGACCGAGTCTTTTTCTTAAACCTAACAATCTCCCCCTAAGGGAGGTCACCCCATATATTATAATTTGAATCCTAGCATTCTATGAGTTGATCTTTGACTCTGGCTTGTAGTCTTTGATTCTTCAAGTACTATCTTTGTACGACAAGTAGTGATCTTTGAGCATAGTTCCTTTGACTTGGGTGATCTTTGAGCTTTCTTTGAGATCATCAGCCACAGTAAATCTCTTAATCATCCTTGTTGTGAAGTATTGCCTTCATGTGATGCTATGACCTTCGGACCGGCATGCTCATACTTTTCTGGATCATGATAGCAAGCATCAGAGTTGCAGAAGCTTTGTTGTAGGTCTTTCAGTGTTGGGATTCTTGATTTGATGAGATAAAATGAATAAAAGAATGAAACAAGAAGGACTAATTTAGCATTATGGGATTCTAGTCGAGATTCCTGCAAGTATATGTTAGTAATAAACACACGAAAGTGTCTTTGTTCACTTTCGTTGAATAAGGTTGCAAGAACCACGGTTCCCCGTTAATCAGATATAAAATACTGCCAGTAGCAGGTAGACTACCGAAGAATCTCCTCAGACAGGTTTCACATCTGCGCTAGCCGTTCTCAAACCATAGCTCACAAAGTAGACAAGCACGGAATAGAGTCTACCATAGATTTAAAACCCACTGATAACAAGAAATTGATTTGAAAATCAGTCGCGTGTCCTCGAAAAGAGTTTTTTTGTGACACATCGGAAAGGTTTTATAACATAAAGATCAAATTCATCAAAACCACTTTGTTTTAAAAGATGTACACAGTCAATGTGCTCGAAAAATCAGTTGTTGAGCACATCGAAAAGGTTTTTTCAAAAGCAACTCGTCATTCATATACGGAACAAGTTTGATCATAAGGATTACACACCATCGTTTCTTTCAATATCACAAGCTTGATCCACAAGAGGATCTCACATGTCAACTACCAAGAGCTTTTTCATGTTGGCTCTGAAAGATTCCATCTTTTATTGTGATACTTTGTATCACTCGATGTTTCTGGCAATTACCACGAGACAATGCGTAGGTACTCTTAAGATCTTACTATGTTATCACATTGTGAGATGAACAATGCATGTTTTGCATATGTCCTAACGAGATTTATGGATGATCTCATGGCTCTAGACTCAATAGTGCTTTTTTTGTTTTAGTAGTCGGAGGCTGGAGCAGACTGCCACCTTTTTAATATCATCTAACTCGGAGTAAGAGAGACGATAGAAATGTATTGATCTCTGTGAGAAATGAAAACAAGAATCCTTTGAGGGACACTAGAGTGGCTAGGGAGGTTGTGCACTTATCACTTGGTCCATGATACTTTGTCTCATATCAGCAATCAACCATGTGATCTGACAGCATATTTAGGTGACACAGTTTCTGCCTAATGTTTAAAGGAGGGCTTGCTTTCTTTTCACCCTTTATTCCTTAACATTTTTCCTTTTTCATTCTTCAATCCTTCGGTGTGCTTACCAAGACTTCATTAACTAGTGAACCTAGTTGGGTATGTTCCAGTACTAGCTCACACAGTCCGCACATTCCTCTTATTCCTCATATTACTCCTTTGTAACATACCTATTGACTCTACACTAACTAGTGGATTGTCCCCTGGGTAGATCTCTTCGGCTCTGGCGTGATCAAGTGGGGGGAAAAAGTTGGGGGGGAAAAAACATGTACCTAACCATACCTTCCTTAATAACTCAATAAAGTACATACAGGGACGTCTTTTTGGTACTGTTCTCTTCGCCATAAAACCATATTGGAAAATCAATCAAGGTACGGGCGATGTAAACATCAAAGCATTAGTACCTCGATTGTTTTGATTCATGAAACTGCTCCCCCTTAACATGTGCATCGATATTCGAAATTATAACACCTCGTGTTTTAGGTCATTGTACGACGTTATGTAATTCACAATTTATTTTTAGGGTTTTACGCGTTTGCTTTTAAATCGTAATCGTTAAGCTAAATCGCGTAAACTAAAAATGATCATTCAATGTAAACGGGCATTAAACAATTAAATGTTTACATCAAGCAAGTGTTATATGATTATTTAGAGGATAATTATTATCATTGCACATTTTATTTTTATTGGTTACATAAAGTGTTTACTGTTTCGCGGTTAAATACGTTAAAGGCCTTCCTGGAAGCAACTTAACTTATCTACGCTTCATCAAATACCCAAAATTTGTACCCAATACTTAAAGTTTATTTAAAACTTCAAGTATTTATCACATTATACATATTCTTCATGAAAGAATTCAAATCAAACTCTACCATGTGCAAGTTATACATTTTATTAAGTCTATCCTACATTATACTTAATATAATGCAAGTATTCATTATATAAAAGATCAAAACATATCCTAACTTATACACAAGCATGATTTCGTGTACATATGACTAGGAGGACAAGATTGGACCAAGAAAACTTCACAAATATCTTCATAAAAGATCTAGCATGCAACTTGAACCATGACTAGCCAATTTCCTTAACAAGATAAGCTCTAGTTTTTCTTCCATGCATTCTTATCCTTGCCACCTTTCATATGATCAACTAGACACACAAATATCTTCTATTAGTAGTATATATACACATGCATGTACATAGAAGGCTCACACTTCCTTTCCTTAGCAAAATAAAAAGCAAACAATCTCTCTTTCTCTCTTAATAAGCTACGGCATAAAACACCCTCCAAACCAAATCTATAGCTTTGATATTTTTTATCATATACAAGCATATCCCACAATCAATCAAAGGGTATTCTAAGAAGTTTCAAAGTTTGTTAACCATTATCAAGGAAGGAAATCAAGAAAAGAATGAAAGGGTTTTACTTGGGAAAAAAATATGGTTTCCATCCTAATTTTCCAAGCCAAGATTAAAATCACAATGGTGTGATTGTGGTTTTCATTTCTAAACTCAGGCCCACACAAGGTTATATAAAAAGCTTAATCATTTCATAACTAAGATTTATGTGTTCATATGTTATATTTAGCAAAAATCACCAATATTAGAGGTACTTTTGGAAAAAGTAAAATGGATATTTACTTAATGATTTAATGTTATATGGACCTTATTTACATGTCATATTAATGGAAATATCATGTTAAAAGGGAATGTAAAAGTTGTTCTATACAGTTGTTAAGTATGAACATTTTATGAGCAAATTAGGGTTCAATGTTAACATTATTAGGTTTACAAGTGAAACAGTAGTTAAACTTGTTAACCTGAAACCACTTGAGCAAAGCATGATTTCAATGGACTTTATGATATGTAAAACATAGATAGAAATGTTGTGAAGTAAGTTTGGTAATAAGTGTTGAAGCTTAATGGACAAAAATCAAACTTAAAACAGGTCCTAAATCCAAAACCTCAAACCTTCTGTTGATTCGAATTTGGAGCAGCCATATAATGTTTTATAAAGATAGTAACATCTCATGAGGATTCCCAAAATGATAAGAAACTCGAAATCCGATTTATAACGAAGAAATACCTAGTTTTACGAGTTTACGACGCTAAATACTTTATAAAACAAATTTTATAAAAGTTACTATTCATGGCAGTAACTTATGCTTTGTAAACATCAATAATATGATAAAACTTTCAATTACAAGAACGTTTTAGACAGAATCGCTAAAAACGGAGCTATAACGAATAAGATACGATATTTACGAGTTTTACGTTAATTGGTGTATTCTGTAATGATCAGTAAAAACACTATTCACAATAGAATCTCGGAAGCTTAAAAATGCAATATTATGATCATTCGTCTTAATACGAAAGCATGGGCGTAGAAACGAAGATACGGACCTTAAAACTACAAAGTATATGTCCATTTTTTACTAAAAGACGTAATTAAAACGTTCACTTATAATTACGAAATTTCCACTTAAACATTAGATGGTGAGATATAGCTAAATAGTAAATATATAAGATTAATTAGTTATCAAAGTGTTATATTACTAGGGAATTTCATAATGAGGCCTCTTCGGATTCGTTATAGACCGAGTTGTTGGATTTACGATTAAAGTTTCCTAACTCCTCTACGTCATGCAGGACCACTAAATTACGATAGCACCGAACATAGTACAGATGAAACTATATAGGATTACATAAGGTTTTGTTGGTAAGACAATGTACTTGAATACTGATTTCGACCTATATTAACTAGGTGCATTCGGGCGTTGAGTGACTGCGTTTTTAACTTGGGATATTTTTATAATCAATATATTCACTAATTTGAGTTCATAGCCCCATGTTTTATAATTATTAATTTACAAGTTTTTTGGTGAGAAACATATGCTGTTTTTAACAAATTGGAACGCAAGTGTACATTTTATCATGATTACTTTGTATTGCCTAAGTAGCGATAACCCACTAAGTGCCCCATAGAATCATGAATTGTCATTACTGGAATGTGATCGTGGATGATTATTATATATCTATATTGGGATTGACCTCGGCCGTTTCTGTGACTAGCTATCACTGGAAACGAACGTATATCATGTCGGATTTTGGATGTTACGGGTTGAACATCATCACGGGCAATGTAGGCAATATTTAAGTATTGTATTCATATATGTCGAGCTTTAGTATCATGAATCTTAGGAAAACTAATTACATTTTTGGATGTCAGCATCTGTTGCATTATCACCGGGGAAAGTCTTGGCTGTCCTGCATATACATTTACCAAACCTATGAAATTCACCAACTTTTATGTTGACGTTTAAATGCAATGTTTTTCAGGAGGTCATTAAGCACTGAGGTGCTAAGATACTTTTTAATTGGTGGTTATATTTTGAAGTCATGCATTAAGATTTAGGTCGCTTACATTTTGTATATCTGTTATGGGCTGTAAATCATTGTAATAATAACAAGTAAAGAACAAGTAAGCTTTCGGGCTTTTTGTAACACATACTTTATTAAATCCATGTATCAGTTTTAAACGACTTTTTGGATCGTTCTTATATTAACTTCGTGTTATTGATCTGAGAAGGTAACACGACCCCCGACCCCTTATTCCGTTGCGACGCCAATTTGGGGGTGTTCAGAAATTGTTTGGCACATGGAGGAGGAGTACCAGATAGTCTTAAAAGATTAAAATTTATATCAGATTTAATATTAAAATCACATCTCTCCCTGATTAAAAATTTCACTCCTTTGAGATTAGGAACTCAATTGATATATAAATATGTTTAGAAAATATGGGAGAAAATGTTGTCTCATTAAATACAAGCCGATATTGAAACCTATATATGCTCCCCTCAATTAATGAGTATTCGTAGTGTCAATTATGATGAGTATATAATGAATTGGAGTTAACGAGAAACTCAAGAAAAATTATATAAACTGACAACATAACACTGATTACCACACTACTTATTGAAGTACAAGATTATGATTATGAAAAACAGACAGTTTTTTTATTTTGGAATGTGGTTTTGAAGGAAAAAAAAGGTTGACATGAATTAAATCCAAGTATGAAAGAGTCATATTGTCCCTCGCAACACTCTTTGTCCGTCATATATTCCTTGCACCAACCAGCACTTCTAAACTCCTCTTGAAATGTCTTCAGCAAAGTTGAACACAATTGAACATAGCTTGTGTGGTTGGTGGTGGAGTGATGTTGAGGCTATCGTTTTCAGTAACCTTGAGATAACCAGGTCAAAAGATGGAGTATTTTTGGAGCAGCAAGGTCTCTTTGATGAAATTTGAACATCCACCATTGATTGAATCGCGATTCAGCAATGACAGGAGTAAATTGGTTTGTACATATCCAGCCTTGTTTCTCTGCAACTACTGCTACAGTTTTGTATCACAGCTTTGTATTCCTCATCATTGAGACATCATGAACTTCCTTATAAAGAATAAGAAAGTAAGCGCTCGAGCTACCAGAATTGTCCTTTGGCTCATCGGGAACCTCTGGAGTAGTACCAGATCCTTCACTTGAACCTTTGAGAAAGTTGTTGAATTTTGTGGTCAAGCAAGCTTATTCATCTTTTAGAAGCTTCAACAGCTCCCCCCTGAATCAGCAATCATTCTTATGTAATTCATGCTAACTTGCCATGCCGCATATAAGAAGACTTGTTGTGTAAATCCCAAATATCCGGAAATACACAATTAATTCGAAACTGAAACACCAAAGTCAATAAGACTCGGTATCTGAATTTCTCCTTATATGATATGAGATTGATAAAAATAAAACACAAAAGTCAACTAAGACCCGAAAGTCACAAATATACCTCTAAATAGCCTAAATGATAACACCTAAGGAAAACTAAGTTCCCGAATGTACACATTACTTCTTGTCAAGATTACTGACTATCAAAAGGAATCACCATACTTTATCAACCTATGTGTACCTCTTTGTTAAAGATTCTACTCCCGAAAATAAGCTTAGTGAGTTGACAGATTGGGAAAATATTAAATTAACAGAAATATAATCATAAACTTTCAGGCTTCTACACTACGAAATTATTTCCAAACAATCCTAAGCTTTTAAAACTATAAGGTGTTGGAAATCTTGGTCCGCTAAAGTTTTAATCCTAAGTCACGGGAACATAAATTATATTTAATCCCAATTAAGTTATTAACTTATGACAATTGAATCCCTTTGGAGTTAAAATAAATTAACTCCCCCTCAAATCATATCCCTTAAGTTTACAACTTTTCCATAAAATGTACCGTAACATGATAAGATAAATCGAAAACACTTTCTTCCCCCTCGAACAAAGACCCGTATTCTATTTAAAGATCTATTGTATTTGTTCGAGTGGTCGAAATTTCTTGAAACTCTGTTATGTAATGTTCGAAAACTGATTCTGATTTGATCAGAACACTTTTTCAAATGGTTAACCCGAACATGATTTATAATCATATGTTGAGATAAATCATTCGGGTTTATAAAACCTTGTAGCCCATGGCAACCTAGGACCTACTAGGTTGCAAGTCAAAGGCGTAAAGTTCCTAATTACCATATGATTGCATACTAAAACTTAAAGGATGAAACAAGAACATCTAAGCTTAAGATAGTAAAAAACATTAACTCCACCCTTTTAAATCATGATCGTTACTGTCAAACCTTTTTTGTTACTCAATGTTTGAAAGATCATTTTGAAAAATAATTAGCACATTTCTCCCCTCAATAATGTTCCGTTTTCTATTTTAAAGAGTTAAAGACATTGTTTTGATTGATAGAAAATTCTTTAAAATATTTTATTGATTAGAAACTAAGATGACTGATTTGGTTTTTTGAACAACAACACCATTTTCCAACACGTGTAACACAAATAATTTTTTCAGAAGAATAATAGACAAAAAATTTATTTGTTTAAAAAAGAAGACTTCACTTCTTGATCAAGAAATAATGCACTGAAGCGTACATTATAACGAGGGTGCACGATATGACGATAATCCATTCCCGGGAAACTAATCACCCCCTGTTGTTAGGAACAGCCTCTTTTTGCGACGTGCTATCCTCATTTTGAAACCGGTTTGCATATCAGCAAATAAATAGCAAGCCAATTTGACAAGTTTGAAAAACATTTGAAACTTCTGTTCGAACTTTTATTACAGCACCGGTCATTATGAATGCATTTTTCTAAAGCCGTAAATAATACATTTCCAAGAAAGACAAGACATGAAAAACATACTTTTGGTATTTTTTTTTTTGGTATTTATACTGATTTTTATATTTTTGTTATTTTGTTTTTTGAAAAGGTTTATATAACAAAATGACATCTTTTTGTGTTTTTTTATCCTGGTTTTTATATATTTACATTTGATACATGAAGAGATACCACCATAACTCTTCAGTTGCGTCCGCCAGCTTTTTCATCGTTTCCGGAGACATGCTTTGCATTCTAACTTTTTTCATGATAAATTCAAGTTTTTCTTGTCCTAAGGTTTGGAGAAAATATCTGCGAATATGAAACTCTGTACCGACAGTAAAAGCTCAACCACTCCATTTTCCTTTGCTCCTATGATTTGGCCTTGTTTTTCAGAACACCTCCTAGTTCATCTAATTCCCATAAGATCCACACAAGAAACGATCATCACTTGATTTGGACGAGGTAAACTGCTTCCAATCTCCAAATGTTCAAACTCATGGAGCTCTTCATGGCATCAATCCAACATGATTTGGTTAATGCATCTTTATAACTTTTGTGTTCACTTAAAGAGAGGAGAGCATCATAGTAGCAGAACAGGGCTTAGGTTTGTAGTAGGAGTCTTGTGGATACCGGTTCTTGAACGATCACCATAATCTTTGTCGAAGTGGATGAGTCCTTGGTCCTATTTTTTGATGTGCTCTTGTGTTGATTTACTGAATGCCACGTAGGTTGTGGATAACAATTCGGGAATGAGATTCTTCAGAACTAGTTCTGGAATTGGAAGACCAAATTACAATCATTATCCATTGTGCCAAACAATACCATATCATCTTCTTCAACACTAGAGGAATAACATGAGATGTGGATTCTTTAATGGTTTGTGAGATACTTGTAGAAGGTGTTCCTTTGAACAGCAACTCAAGAACAGTTGAGCAACACTTGTGGAAGGATTAAAGTACTCAACAAACATTGGCAATAAAAAACGTATCCCTGTCATTCTTGTTGGTGGAACATTAGGTGTAGGAGAAGGAGGTTTGTGATACGAGCCCCTTAACTTATAGGTCCCAGGCGTCATTAGTTGATGCCCTAGTCCTGGACAGATGAGTACAGGATCCGTATTACCATTTCAAAACATTAATCAACATTTAGTTAATATCACACTTCTCCCCTCAAAAATTGCATATGAGGTTGCCATTTTTTGATTGAACAAGAAAATAACGATACAGTTCCAAGGTACGTAGACCCACATATTACAGAACGAGCATGGAACAAGATGATCAAGTTGAAAAGAATGTCAAAAACAAGAAGAATTTCCTATCTTCTGAAGTAAGCGCACTGAAGCGTACACTTTTCTTTTCTTTTAAGGAACGGGGCCTGAAGTTGTAACACCCCCAAAATCAGGTCGCAGCGGAAAGGTAACAATGGGGTGCTACGTCAAAGTACAAAAATCAAGATATAGAAAACGACCTTAAATGGATGTTAAAAATAAGATTCATTCAATGTCATTACAAAAGATCAGAGTTTTCCACTTTATGGCCCAAGTTTGTTTAAAAAGACATTAAGGATTTAATAAAACAAAAGATTCATTGAATTTTAAGAATCAGATCCCCTCTAATAGATATCCGTCGCGGCTCCCATCCAAGCTTATACTTCAGCACCTGAGATTAAAACATGCTAAAACGTCAACACAAAGGTTGAGTGAATTCATAGGTTTATCAGGAAATAGCGTGGACCACAAGATTTAAGTAATAGTAGACTATGAAACACATTCGATAGTCCAACACTTTGTATTATTGCCCTAAGCTCATGACACCGAACCTTAACGTAATAAACTGTAAACAAATAGTACTCGAGGATTGTGCCCCAACACGGGATACAGATGTTACAAAAACATCCTACTATTTCTCAATACATATGTTTGCCAAAACATCTAAGAATTTTTTTCGAATGTTAAATGCCGTCAATGGTCAACTAGAAAACCACAGCCTAGACGGGGAATGTCAGTCCCCAATAGATCTATCCAAAAACACGTAGCGTAATACCCAGCAGGTAATTAACAGATCCTGATAACAGGTCTTATCTGGCAGAAGGGTACATAGGCAATAATGTAATCCGGGAAATAACATAACAGTTTTTGAAAAACACATGTGTCCAAAGAAATCAAGCTGTAATCTCCCCGACATTAATAAAACAAGTAGTATAAAAAGGGCTACGAACTCCCTGAGTGAGATTGTAACAACAAGTATTCAAAATGGAAATGCGTCACGGCAATGACGGAATGCAACCTAAATTAATATAGGATCGTATAAGTACTAAGCACTTTGATTATTTATAGGTCCGTTTATAGCTCTATCCATACTATCGTACGAGCTATCGATAATTAAGAGGTCTTGTAGTGATCGTAATGAGGAGCTAGGACACTTTAATCGTAAATCCAACAACAGTCGAAAACGCACCCCGAAAGGCCTCATTATGAAACTCCCTAGTAATATAGTACTTTGATTAATACCACATATAGGTCTATATAGTTCAATCACCATCTAATTGTTTTGTAAATTGTGTTTAATTAGTAAAAACGTTTATAATTACCGTTTAGTAAAACTCGGCTAACATTCGCCGTTTTAAGCCGATTTTAACGTTTCTTATGCCCACGCTTTCGTATTAAGACGAGTTATCATAAATTTACATTTCTGAACTTTTGACCTTCTGGTGAACAGTACCTTTTACTGTTCACACCAGACCCTAATTTATTTTTATCGTATTTGTTGTCGTAAAACCCGTAAATGTCGTATTTTATTCGTAATAGCTCCGTTTTTAATGATTCTTTCGAGGACGTTCTCGTTATTGAAAGCTCTATAATTTTATGAGGTTTACAAAAATGTAACTTTCTGTCAGTTGAAAATAACTTTTATAAAATATTTTATAAAAGTATTAATTGTCGTAAACAAGCGAAATCCTAACTTGTTTCGATATAATTTAAAAATTACTATTCATATTCATTTTTGGAATCCTTAAAAATATGTATTATTTTGTTAAAAATATAAAAACTGCTGTTAAATAATTTTTAAAAAAGTTTTTTATAAACTCAACTCCGTTAATTAACGTATAACCGTTTTTAACGTAACTATGTCGTTATTAATTCCGTTTGACAAGTTTCTACCTTTCGGAATCCGTCGTGAAATGTATTATCATTATAAAAATAAAAAATAAGTATATTTTATAACACTTTTGGACAGAAGTTTGGGTGACTTTATTAAGTCTATTTTTAACCTTGTTTTTATATTTTACACTTTATAACTTTACTAAAAGAGTACAAGTCTTTACTTCCATTATGACTTTATATTACCATCCATACAACATTTTAAAAGCTCAAAAAACTATATTTCCAAGAAAGTCCAATGGTTTACAAGTTTAAACATATCCTAATGGTGAATTCACTGCATAAACATCACATATGCTATATATCGAATAAAAAAAAAAGTTAAGGTCTTAAGAAATAACCTTAATTAGATGATGAAGGCTGAAAATGAACTAAAGTGCTAAACACTCATATTTAGACTTTAAAACCGAGAATTATAACCAGAAAATCCCTTGTGTTCTTAATAAAACCCTAGCTTCCTTTTACTTGATTAATACTTGAAAATGCTTAGCCAATGCTTGGAAACACCTTAGAATATCTTAGGATGGATGTGTATAGATGTGTATAGGTTGTAGAAAATTTTGTATGGATTGCTTAGAGGGGGGTTGAGCCGTGGCCTATTGTGAGCAAAAAGGGAGTGATTTTTGTGATTCAAGGTTAAGTGTTTAGCATATGCATGTGTTTATCTCTATATACTTGCTTATATATGGAAGATTAGTCCATAAAAGCTCAATAGTGTGTCAAGGAGGCATAAGGAGGGTTTTTAAAGGGTACATGCTTTCCCTGTCTAGAGTCACAGTAACAAGGTAATGGCTTAGGTTTAATGCAAGAGATGTACATTTGACCAAAGTTGGAAATTTTTCTTATATCTTGTATCATTTGCCAAGAATTCGGCATACATATGATATATATGATATATATTTTGTAACTTTTATGTATTGGGTATAAATGTGGGTATTTGTTGAAGCGTAGAAAAGTTTTGTGTGTTCGGGAGTGCCTAACCTTTTAAAATCGCGTAAACTATCACTTTACGTATCCATAAAAATAAAATGAACAAAGTTAATAATTATTCTCAAAATAATTACTTAACCCTTGCTTGATGTAAACATTATAATTGTTTTATGCTCGGTTTACATTTGAACGCTAGATTTTTAGCTACCGATTTAACTTAACAATTTAAAATAAAATTAACGCGTACGAGAAAGAAAAATAAATAATTAGTAAAATAGATGACGTCGAAAAAGACCTGAAAAATACGAAATGTTACAGTCTCATCCGTTAAAAGAGCCTTGGCCTTCAGGCTCAAAGTTGCGGCACTTGAGAAGGAACGGTTCGGTAGAAAAAGATGTGGATATTTCTTCCGGAATAATGTTGATGAAGAGGTGTAGATAATTATTATTATTATTTGTTTTTTTTTCTTTTTTTTTTAATTTTTTTTATATGTGAACAGTGCCCCAACGGTTACTTTCCCTCTTTTTATACAAAATTTTCTCCTCCATTTCTCCATACAACACTTAATCTTTCACTTACATTTTCTCTTATCCAATCCTCAAAAATGTTGCACATCATCACGATCTTGCGATGTCACCCGCGATAGCACTCGGCATTTATCTTGCCTACTTCCCATACGAAGAAGGATTTCAGTATTTGGCCTTTATTCTAGCAATTCTCGTGCCGGTCATTATCCTTGCTATTGGCGTGGATCTATGCTTGAAGGACTAGATATTATGGTTAGGGGAGGGTTGAAATAAAACTTGTATTTCCTTTATGTCCTTATGTAATCTTATTTCTAAGATAATAAACGGATGTTGTGGCAACAAATTTATTTGTTATTTTCATTTATGTCTTTTGAATATTTCGTTACCATGCTTAGTAACTCGTTTGCATTCCCTTTTTAAATGGCTTTAACTTGAGCGTTCAAAATTAGTGACGTTTTTTTTTTTTTTTTTTTTTTTTTAGAATTTATATAGTAAGGTGACGAAGTTTTCACAATACATTACTTTGATAGATAATTCGAAATCATTCGGTACAACAGAAATTTAAGCAAAAGTACAAAAGAAATTTAGACGAAAGTTCAAAAGAAATTTAAGCGAGAATTCCTAAAGGGATAAAGTCTAAGCATTGATATCATCCTCCATGTTGTTAAGGTTTTGATTGGTTTCTCCTCCTACTAAGGCATGCACCATTCCACGTGCTTCAGTACCTTTAACTTGGTTTCCTTAGTTTCGGTTCTTTAACTCCGGGCAATCACTCCTGTAGTGCCCATGATTCCCACAACCAAAGCATGTCACATTTTGTAGCGAATTGCCTCCCGCTACAGGAATCCTAGTTCGACACTCCCCTTCCTGGTGACCAAGCTTGTGACATTTACCACACCTAGGAGGACACGGACCTGGCTGATGATGTGCCTTGCACCTATTGCACCATGGTAAGTTCCCAGCGTAGCCTCTACCCTTAGCTGGGGCTGCCACATAAATCTTAGCAGCTTCTTGTCTTTGGTTTTGCTGTTGGTGATAGTTGTTCCCTTGCTGATCTTCCCACTTCTTTTTATTGCTATCACCAATCCTTAATACCTTAGCCTGAACCCCTTGTTCAATCAGTTCTCGAGCCATGTTGATTGCATCATGCAAAGTCGCAGGCTTTGAAGAAGTAACATTTCCTTTGATTCCCTCGGGAAATCCTCGAATGTACTTTTCAATCTTTTTCTTTTCAGTTGACACCAACTCAGGACACATCAAAACCAGTTCGTGGAAGCGATTGTTGTATGCCTCGATGTCATCTTCTTTCAAAGTCGAAGTCCAAAGCTCTTGCTCCATCCTTTGGATTTCAGTTGCTGGGCAGTATTCAGTAGTCATTATAGCTTTTACGTTGCTCTAGGGGATCTGATTAGCATTAACAAGTCCCAAAGTTTGAACATTTCCGTTCCACCAGGTTAGAGCACGACCCTCGAACGTGCATACAACAAACTTTACTTCGTCATCTTCAGCACATTTACATATCTCAAACACTTGCTCTATCTTTTCGAACCAACGTTTCAGTCCGACTACGCCTTCAGTCCCGTTGAAAGTGTGAGGCTTGCCGTTCGTAAATGTCTTATACGAACATCTATGCACATGTGGTGCAACAGTTCCTCCAGTAATTGCTGATCCAGATCCACCAGTATTGTTTGAGTCAGCTCTTGTCTTTTTATATTCTTCAATAGCTTTTCCACTATCCCCTTAACAGATTTCTTTTTAAATCTCCTAGGCGGCATGATTCTAGCCACGCAAGTACACAATTCGTTAAGAATTTATAAAGGTATGCAAAGTCATGGCAAAAAGTCATGGCTCGTGATAATAATAGAGAAAAGGAAATAGAAAAGTGATATAAATAATCATAATTTAATCAGAATGGTCAATATTTATATAATTGACCGATAGAAAAGTTACTATATGTCAAAAGGAAAGACGAAATAGATCGAATATAAACCAAGTAATATAAATATATAAGAATAAAATAATGCAATAAAGACAATCGAAAAAGTGAAGAAAGAGAGTCAGGGAATACGCGCGCGGGATATCGGATAAACGACGAAGGATTCTGTAATTTGAAAATTAAAGAAAAGAAAATTTTAAAAATTTTGGTTATAAACTTAGTTTTTGAAAATGGACCCAGATTCCCATATAACCTTGGCTCTGGTACCATATCTGTAACACCCCCACAATCGGGTCGTCAGCGGAAAGGTAACAATGGGGTGCTACTGCCAAGAACAAAAAATCACGATATAGAATACGACCTTAAATGACGTTAAAAAAAGAATCATTCAATGTCATTTACACAAGACAGAGTTTTCCTAAGTTAGGTCCATAGTTTTAGAATAAAAAGACAGTAAGGATTTTATAAGTACGACAAGTTTCATAAAATTAAGAAATCAGAATCCCTCTAATAATATCCTTCACGGCTCCCATCCAAGCGCTTACCTCAGCAACTGAGATAAAAACATGCTAAATGTCAACAACATTGTTGAGTGAATACATAGTTTTATCATGAAAAGCGTTGGACCACAAGATTTAAGTAAAAGTAGACTATGAAAACATATCAATAGTGCTAAAACCATGTATTATTGCCCTAAGCTCATGAACACCGAACCTTAACGTAATAAACAGTAATGCAAACCAGTACTCAAGAGGTGTTGTCTTCCCCAACACGGATACAGATGTTACAAAAACATCCTATGAATTTTCTCAATACAGATGCTGCCAAACATCCTACGAATTTTCTTCGAATGTTAAATGCACCATGAGTCAACTTGTGACCCCAAGTAAGGTGGGGATTGTCAGTCCCGATAGATCTATCCATAACACTAGCGTATACCCAGCAGGTAATTAACGGTTCATGATAAAAGGGGACTTAGTGGCAGAAGGGTACTTAGGTCAAAAATGAAATAGGAAATAGCATACAGATTTTGAAACACTTGTCCAAAGAAATCAAGCATGTAATCTCCCCCGAATTTAATAAAACAAGTAGTAGAAAAAGGGGCTACGAACTCACCTTGAGTGAATGGTAATCAACAAGTATTCACAATAGAAAAAGCGTCACGCTTACGATCAAATGCAACCTAATCCAATATAGGTCGTATAAGTACTAAACACTTGATTATTTATAGGTCGTATAGCTCATCATACTATCGTTCGGGCTATCATAATTAAGAGGTCATGTAGTGACGTATGAGGAGCTAGGACACTTTAAATCCTAAATCCAACAACTCTCGTCGGATACGCCACCCCGAAGACAGGACTCGTCATTATAAACACCCCTAGTAATATAGTACTTTGATAACCACATATAATTCTATATAGCTCAATCACCAACTAATAGTTTTGGTAAAATTACGTTTAATAAGTTAAAACGTTTATAATTACCGTTTTAGTAAAACTAGCATAACTTTTGCGTTTTAAAACTCCGAATTTACACGTTCTTATCCCATCTTTCGTATTAGGACGAGTTATCATAATTTGACATTTTCCATATTTTAACCCTCTGGTGAACAGTAACTTTTACTGTTTGAATCACACTCCGACGTGATTTTAATCAAACATCGAATTTGTTTGTACGAAAACCCTTATAGTCTGTCTATTTTATTCGTTATAGCTCCGTTTTTAACGATTCTTTCGAGGACGTTCTCGTTATTGAAAGTTCTATAATTTTATGAGGTTTACAAAAATGTAACATCTGTCATGAATATAAGCATTTAATAAAAAAAGTTTTATAAAAGTAATAATTGTCGTAAACTCGCGAAATTCATAACTCGTTCGTTATTAATTGAAAAATTACGATTCTTATCATTTTGGAATCCTAAAAATATGTATTATTTATTAAAAATATCAAACTTGCTGTTTGAATAATTTTTATAAAAAGTTTTATAAAAATTCTTTTATAAATCCGTTATATTTAACGATAACACAGTTTTAACGTAACTTTTTCGATATTAATCCGTTTGACAAGTTTCTTACCTTTTCGGAATTCGTCGTGAAATGTATTATCTTATAAAAACATAAAATAAGTATTTTTTTATAACACTTTGGACAGAAATGTTTACATAACTTTCATAAGTCAATTTTTTTTACCTTGTTTTATGTTTTACACTTATAACTTACCAAAGGATACAAGTCTTTTACTTCCACTAAGACATTATTTTAGTGTTCATATATCATTAGTCTAATAAGTCGCATAATCCATATTACAAGTCCTTGTAATTCTTTTACTTGAAACATATTAATGAAACTTTTTATAAACACCTAAATTAACATCAACACTTTTTAAGCTTAATTAAGATTGTAAAATACTTATGTATCCATTTATAACTTCATATTAACATCTATACAACATATGTATAAGTTCATAAAACTATATTTACAAGAAAAATCCAAGTTTACAAGTTAAACGAAATCCTAATGGGATTTCACTATATAAACACAACAAAATGCAATAATCATATAAATAAAAGTTAAGGCTTAAGGATAACCTTAATGAGATGATGTAGGATGATGACAAATTAAGTGCTAAACCCTTGTTTAGACTTTAAACCCAAGATTATAACCAAGAAAACCCTTGTTTTCTTAATAAAACCCTAGCTTCCTTTTTACTTGATTAATACTTGAAATGCATAACCCCCCAATGCTTGGAAACACCTTAGAATATCTTAGGATGGATGTGTATAGATGTGTCTAGCGCATGTAGAAAAATTTTGTATGGATTGCTTAAGAGGGGGGGGTTGAGCCGTGGCATGTGTAGAGCACAAAGGGAGTGTTTTTGTGATTTTTACTAAGTATTTTGCATGTAAGTGTTATCTAACTTATGTATGCTTGTATATATGCATAAGGCTAGTCAAAGATGCAATAGGGGTCTTGGGAACAAGATGAGGGTCTTGGGAAAGACTCTTAGTCAAAGGGAACAAGGTATGGGTGTTTTTAATGGTGTATAAAATGTCTAAAGACTAATCTTGACCACTTTGATACTTCTTTGAATATTTGGCCAAAAATTCGGTTATGGCAAGAGATATATGATATATTTGAGTTAATTTTATGTATTGGGTATAAAAGTGGGTATTTGTTGAAGCGCAGAAAAGTTTTGGTGGTTCCGGGAGTGCCTAAACGCAATTTATCGCGAAACGTATTTAATTTACGTAACCAACAAAAATAAAATATAAAAGTTAATTATTACTTTTGAAAAAAAATATATATATATAATGATGGCTTGTCATAAACTTTAATTTGTTTGGTGCCCGTTTACGTTGATTGTTGATTTTTAGTTTACGCGATTTAACGTATCGATTAAAATTAAAAGCGAACGCGTACGAGAAAATAAAATAAATAGTGAATTTAAATAGCGTCGTAAATGACCTGAAAATACGAAATGTTACAGTGGCATGAGGATGGCAGTTGGGGGTGTGGTGGCAGGTGATGGGGAGTGGCGCGTGGCGGAGAGTGGTGTAGTAGATCGGTTGATGGGCAGCATATTTGGTCTTGGCCGGAAAAGTCCACCGGAAAAGTTTTCCGGCGTCGGCGGTGGTGGTCGGCGGCGGTGTCTGGCCGGAAATGAGAGAGAGAGAGAGAAGAGGGTGAGTGTGTGTTTTTATAAGATTCATAATGAAAAAGAAATTACATAACTTTTATTTTTATATTAAAAGTTATAAGAAAAGTGTCAAGTTACCAATAGTTTAGGGTTATTTGTCACAGGGACCAAAGGGATAACTTTTGAGTATTATTTTGTAAAATAGTGGTTCGGGACTCGTTTAAGCGACTTAACAGACGTTTCAAAATACGAAACTTGCACCATTGTTTTCCAAATCATTTTTCTGATAAAAATGAGCATTTAGTTGATAATATTTCATAAATACTTTATAACATTTATATAAATATCTTTTATTTATTTGCGTGAACCCGGCCCCCCCCCCCCCCCACCCCCCCCCCCCCCCCCCGGCTTATGCTTTAGTGACGATATTATAAAATGTATTTTAACTCGAATACTAGTCGTTTATTCAACGAATGCTTTTGTTTGTTAATGTTAAATGATTTTTTTTAAATATTTATTTGTTAACTAAATAGTGACAATCAAAAGTAAATTTAATTATTTTTGATGTCCGCGCACGCGCTTGTGAGCAGTTTTCAAAACTCCTTGCGAGGTATTTTAGCCCTCTTCTGCTTGCTTTATTTTAAGTCTAGGGGTAAAAACTAAGAAGTTGCCTCCGAAATATCGTTTTTCATCTAATTGCTTTAGAGTCGAGCTAGTGAAAATATGGTTTTAGATGGTCGGTTTTGATTTTTAAGTCTACTTTGAATTAATATATTTATTTTTCATTTATCGATCATCTTATAGTTTAAAAATATATTTGTACTCGATGGTGTGTAAAAATATGATTTATTATTGAAATATTGTTTCGATAATTTCTTCCAATGTTACGATGGTAATTCGCCTTATTAGTGACATTAAAATGACAAAAATGTCAAAAAGTCAAGTTAGACTCGAATAGTAAGATGCGCTTAATATTGTTATTAAAAGTTTCGATATTTGCCGGTTGTTATCTGAAGTACCTTCCCCTTTTAGAAATCTCGTCCTGAGATTAAATTGTGTTATGTTTAACCGTCTTAGTGTGACTAAGCATAATAGACTACGTCATTTTTTAAACAAGTTTGAATTGACGAAGGTTATATTTATTCAGCAATAAACTGATGCTAGTCATTCATTAATATACATTAAATTTCGGATAGGTTGACCAGGACATCCATCCATTAGATTTGGGTATCGCTAGAGGAACTTCAATACAAGGTTTATGCGTTGACGTTATAAATGCCTTATGAAGATAGACTATCGTATCTTTGCTAAACTCATCAAATGAGTAAGTGTTTAGTCGCTGTGAACGTAGGTTTATGTCTGTAATAAAGTTATAATTGTCTTAAGGCCAGAGTCTCGTTTCTGCTTATCTGTAATGGTTCGTATGATTATTAACAGATGGGGCCTAAAAGATTGAAGTATCCCAACTTACTTGGCCCAGTACTAAATAGTATCTATGATTTTAAATCGTAGTATACTATTGATTTTTTTAGTTGTGTCTCCCGATTTCATTCCTTTTTTTATTTTCGTACTGACACCATTGTATAATTCAAATGAAATAGATATAGACATATGTTTGTCTCGGTTTAGGTGGGTTTCAATCACAATAGTTGATAAAGTTTGTACAATCTGGGGCCACTCCGAGGACCCCTTAAAACAGCAACCATATAAAAACATACAATACATTAAACGATAACGGGGGTGAATGGAATATTGGTACCCAGTCTACTAATTCGAGACTAGAACTAAGTCCGTATTGCTCATGAGTTGTATACAGTCTGCTAGTTCTTCTCTAAACTATTCTAACGTACAGTTTCGTGAATCGCTGTTGAGGTAATTTGCATAAGGCAAATAGTAATATCTTTAAGAATAGGAGCTTCATGTGTTCCATAAGCGTTGAGGCACCTTAAGATTTCTAGCGGTGAGTGGTTGGACACGTTTGTGTTTCTAATCCTTTCTAACGGATTACTTAGTGATTATGAGTTCAATACTAGTGTAATATTGCGATACATCATTAAAGCCCAATCATTTCTTATTTCTTTATTTGCATAAAGTAGCAGTCTCAATTTTTGAGAAATAATGAATTGATAAACTTATGTTTGGGGATTTACAATGTTATTTATTTAAATGAAGAGGCCGTACCCATCCTTTAATAATAAATTTAATTTAAACAATAGTTCTACTTAATAATTCCCGCAATGCAATACACGTACTCCCAAACATAACTTTCAATCGGTGATGGATGAAATGACACGTTTGCATGTGCTCTAATGAGTATGGGAACGTGGGTTCAAAAAATCTTCCTTCGGAGACTGGAAAGTAAAAAATACCAGGCGAGTTCGACATTAGAGTTCAAGATTGTCAATGAGTACCTCGATTTGAGCTAATAATTACGGATAAATGTCCTTAATAAAAGTGTCAACATAGCATATCTATCACATCTTCCTACTATTACAAGTCCGCCAATAATAGACTTGTTATTCCTTATGCTTCAATGAATAAATCCCAGATAACACAGAACTGTGAAAGGCGTTCTTGTTCAAAATAGCAATCTCATCATTTATCAATCCTCATATTACAAGTCCCGCCACATACAAGACTTGTGAATACTTAGATTTCATATTTAATTCAATGTAAACCAAAATTTATGTTCGGTCTACCTGTATTACGCTATTTGTATAAAGATTATTGTAAGAAATATTTTAGTTTCTGAGAACCTTGTTTAACTTTAAATGATCTCCACGAGTCGATGCCGATGACAATTGTTTCAATTACAAATGTGTGAGAACAGAAGTGGTCTTTGTTTAACTCACAATGTCTAAAAAGCTAGATATTTGTGACCATTGTGCAAATCACAATGTCCTTAGGCAGGTAAATGAGGCCAGTGCTGCACAACTACACAATGTCTTAAGATATTGTTATTCTGGTTTTTAGATGTTTTATTAATCATCTAGATTTATATTGGGTCTCGTTTTTGCAAAAGGGTATGCAAGCATTATATATTTTTTACTTTAGTTCTTGTATGCCACTTATTGCGGTAACGAGTAACCTATGCACGTTAGCAAGTTAGTTGTAGTATTCTACATTTGAAAATGTTTAATGTGATGCAATATTTGTGGAAAACGGTTATGTAATAGGGGAAATAGGTCATCCTAGTTCTCTATATACCAGTGACTATTGTTATCCAATCTGTAAACCCCAAACATTAGTGTAGCAGCGGATTGATGTGTACGAGGGAGGTCACTTCTGAATACACTGATACATGATTCTATCTTGGTTGGAGAACGACCTTATTGGTGTCGTCTTGTAAAATAGCCTTGTTGATTTAATCAAAATCTGAATTTTGATATTACATTTGTCCCATAATTGCTATCTACCCTGAAATATCTTGAAGTATAGACTCAATGCACTTCAAGTAAGCCAAAATATCTATTTCACACTATAGAATTATACATGGATTAAAACGGTAACATAAATTGGTGAGTTCATTGGTTTAGTTTATAAATATGAATGTAAGTTTCAAATGAATGTATTTGTCCACTGTGTCATCTGTAACATTCCATATTTTCAGGTCATTTTATGACATCATTCATTTTGTCATTTTTCACTATTTTTTTTCTTTTCTCGTACTCGTTCGCTTTTAATTTTAAGTGTTATGTTAAATCGCTCTGTGTGAACTAAAAATCTAAAACACAACGGTAAACGGAACAACCTAACGGAATTGAAGTTTTCGTCAAACAAGCAAATATATTATTAATTTTTACGAAGTAACAATGTACCTTTTGTATTGTACGCATTTGCTTTAAATCATAAATGTTAAGCTAAATCGCGTAAGCTAAAAATTAGCATTCAATGTAAACGGGCATCAAACAATTAAATGTTTACATCAAGCAAGGGTTATATAATTATTTTGAGAATAATTATTAACTTTGTTCATTTTATTTTTATCGGATACGTAAAGTGTATACGTTTCGCGATAAATTGCGTTTAGGCACTCCCGGAACCACCAAAACTTTTCTACGCTTCAACAAATACCCACATTTATACCCAATACATAAAAACTACAAAAATATATCATGTATATCATATATATGCCGAAATTATAGCCATTTATACAAAGATTATAAAGAAAATCTTACCACTTTGGTCAATGTACAACATAACTCATTAATACCTAGCCATAACTTGTCTATTTGACCCAAAGACCAAAGACTTTGACCAAGGACTAAGACTAACTTCCCTAAGACCCTCAACATGTCTCCTTGACTAAGTCTTGCACCATATATGCATGTATCTAGTGATGAGAAAAACATACAAGTAAAACACTTAGCAAAAATCAAACAATACTCCCTTTAGCTCACATATAAGCTACGGCAAACAACCACCCCTTTAACAAATCCATACAAAATTTTCTACAACCCATACACACCTATACACATCCATCCTAAGATATTCTAAGGTATTTCCAAGCATTAGCTAAGCATTTCCAAGTAATAATCAAGAAAAGGAAGCTAGGGTTTTTATTAAGAAAATAAGGGTTTTCTTAAGTGCAAGCTTGGATTTTAAGGCTAAACACGGGTTTAGATTGTATTAGTCATCATCTTCATACATCATAAGGTCATCTTAAACTCTTTATGATCTTACATTTATCATTAATATACATATGTTAATTCTTTATAGCTTGAATCACCATTTAGGATTTTATTATGAAAATGAAGTTTTTACTTGCAATACTCCTTTTGTACATTAATATACATGTTGTGTTATTACTAATATCATGATAATATGAATGAGAAAATATTGTACCATGTTATTTTGATGTAAAAATGATTAACTACAAATTAGGGTTTATAAAAGTTTCATAATATGTTTCAAGTTAAAGAAATACAAATGACATGTTAAGGTTAATTATGGACCTATAGTAATGTTATATGATCATTAAAATAAGGATATAACAAGATGAGAAGACTTGTATACTTATGGTTATTATGTAAAAAGTATAAAGTGGTAAAACATAAAAACAAGGTCAAAAATGGACTTATGAAAGTTATTTAAACATTCTGTCCAAAAGTGTTATAAAAATATACTTATTTTATATTTTTATAAGATAATACATTTCACGACGATTCCGAAAAGGTAAGAAACTTGTCAAACGGATTAATAACGAAAAAGTTACGTTAAAAACGAGTTATACGTTAATTAAACGGAGTTTATAAAATAACTTTTATAAAACTTATATCAAACAGCTAGTTTGATATTTTTAACAAATAATACATATTTTTAGGATTCCAAAATGATAAGAATCGTAATTTTTCAATTAATAACGAACGAGTTATGAATTTCGCGAGTTTACGACAATTAATACTTTTATAAAACTATTTTTATAAAAGTTACTATTCATGACAGAAAGTTATATTTTTGTAAACCTCATAAAATTATAGAACTTTCAATAAAACTTTCAATAACGAGAACGTCCCTCGAAAGATCATTAAAAACGGAGCTTATAACGAATATAATACGAACATTTACGGGTTTAACGACAATACAAATACTGATTTAAATAAAAGTCGCGTCTGATACTGTGAACAGTTAAAAGTTAACTGTACAGAGAGCTCAAAAACTAATTAAACTATGTCAATATTATGATAACTTCGTCCTAATACGAAAAGTGGGCTAAAACACAAAAGTTATGCTAGTTTTACTAAAACGATAATTATAAACGTTTTTACTTATTAAACGTAATTTTACCAAAACCATTAGTTGGTGATTGAACTATATAGAATTATTTGTGGTTATCAAAGTACTATATTACTAGGGAGTTTCATAATGAGGCCTCTTCGGGGTGGCGTATCGACGAGTTGTTGGATTTACGATTTAAAAGTGTCTAGATCTCCTCATACGTTCACTACACGACCTTCTTAATTATGATAGCCGACGATAAGTTTATGATGGCTATACGACCTATAAATAATCAAAGTGTTTAGTACTTATACGACCTATATTGGATTAGGTTGCCTTCGGATTCCTTCGTGACGCATTTTTCTATTGTGAATACTTGTTGATTTCCATTCACTCGAGGTGAGTTCATAGTCTCGCATTTCAATCTTTTCAATGTTTTATAAACCCGCGAGGGGAATACATGCTCGTTTTACTAAGTAAACTTATTGATTTCTACTACATAAGCGTTACATGACTATTTTTACTAAAGCTTGATTTGTTACTACATGATTTGAGAATCGTGATACCTTATATTTGAAAACCGTTGAATTTTAGACATGATTGTTTTGTACTTAAGGACACAAGTGTTTTTCAAAGTGTTATGTATCCAGATTTCTGCGTGATTATTAATGCCTATAAGTTACCTTATTGCCGGTTGAAAGTCCTATTTATCCAGGAAACCGGTTATATTTTATTATAGTGAGCGCTGGTGTTATGGATTAGATCTATCGGGACTGACCAAATCCCCACCTATTACTTGGGTCACTAGTTTGATAAGGCATTTAAACATTGAGAAGGTGGTTCGGGATGTTGGCAAGCATCCTTATAGTCGATTGGGGCAATAAATTCTAGTTAGTCTTCTGGTTGTAAATGAGCTTAGTTCAATAATATATCTTAGACTTGTTGAATGTGTTTTCTCTTGTCTACATTACTTGTTTTGGATTCGGAATATGTACTTAGTCCACATTACTTCGATCTTGTGGTCAACTTTTTAAATAACTTTCTTGATTTGAATGAATCAACTACTGTGGATTTTGTTGGATTTCGGAAAATCAACACTTTTAAAATGATTGTAACGCTTACTTTTCTTTTGATAATATTCTTAAATTATTTCTTCAATACTGCTTTTTACTTAAACCTATGAATTCACCAACATTATTGTTGACGTTTTAGCATGTATTTTCAGGTTACTATTTTGCTAGTGGAGCATTGGGAGCATTCGAGTCGCGCGGATATATATATTTTTGAAGGCTTAATAACTTGAGTACTATTTGACAAACGTTTTGACAATGTTTTCTAATACATTATAAATGAAACCTGTTGCAACTCTGATATTTTATTAAATAGAATATGACTTTATTTAAAACGTCCATTTTAAGGTCGTTTTTCGTGACTTGTGTTTTGTGCCCTGAAGTAGCACCCCAATGTTACCATTCCGCTGCGTTGTCCTGATTTCGGGGGTGTTACAGATGGTATCAGAGCTGAAGTCATAGAGAACTAGGTCGTTTTCAAAACCTAGACTATGACCATGTTTTTCAAAATATAGAGTCTTTCCTTGTTTTATCCGATATCCGCGCGCGCTTGCTCCCAGGTAACTTATAAGCTCTCTTTTGCATCCCTACTACTATTACATGGATAATGAGTATTTAATACTTGGCTATGATTTCGCTCTCTTACGTCTATCTTATGACCTCTTACTATTTACCTTATATCGGTCAGATATATAAATATTGACCACTCCGATTTTCGCGTACTTCCTGATTTCTCATTTGCTTCCTTGAGCACCAATACTGGTATTATATGAGAATACCCATATATATATGAGCTATTTTTTTTCTCTTACACGATACCATCATTCATTTATGCCATGAGGCTTTTCATTTCGCCAATGTTACTTTAAATCTCTATTTTAGTTATACGAGTCACTCTCTCAAATCTCATGAAAACATAACACTATTTTGACAAAATGAGCATTGCATCGTTAGTCCTCAAATATACATAACTTGATCACCTATGTATAATTCAGGAAGAACCATGCCCATGCTGAGAGTAGTCATCTTAAAACTTCTTATCAAGAAACATCTTTTAATTATATCAAGTTTTGTGTACGTATTCATAAAGACGCGTTTACTCTAGGAAATTGAATTAGTAATCATAACAACTAAGCAGACCATTACTCCACCTTACTATAAAGCCGACGTCATCTTATACCAAAGCCACGAAGCCAAGACACATCGCTAGTCGCCTTAGGACAATTCGCTATCAAATTTGCTCGCCATTAGGGAAATTACTAAATCACCTATTCAACATTGACACAATGCCATAGAACTTAGTATTGGTAATGCCATCATAGGTATGAAATCCGTCACCTAGAGAGGAGAATGTTATAACTAACGCTTTAAGCTGAAGGGAACAAATAAGCCCACTAGGAGCCGAGCCTTGGTCGCAACAATAAATATTAAACCAACATCACAAATCTTGAAACACCCAAGTTAAATCAATTTAGAAGGGAAATGCAAACAAGTTACCAAGCGTGGTAACGAAATTATCGAAAGGCATAAATAAATAAAAATAATAATAATAAAAATATTTATTGCCACAACATCCGTTTATTATCTTAGAGATTACATAAGGATATAAAAGAAATACAAGTTTTTATTTCAACCCTCCCCTAACCATAGTATCTAGTCCTTCAAGCATAGATCCACGCCAATAGCAAGGATAATGACCGGCACGAGAACCGCTAGAACCATTGCCAAATACTGAAATCCTTCTTCGTATGGGAAGTAGGCAAGATAAATGCCGAGTGCTATCGCGGTCGCCATCGCCAAGATCGTGATGATGTGCAACATTTTTGAGGATTGGATAAGAGAAAATGTAAGTGAAAGATTAAGTGTTGTATGGAGAAATGGAGGAGAAAATTTTGTATAAAAAGGGGAAAAGTAACCGTTGGGGGTTACTGTTCACCGACCGTTGGGGGCACTGTTCATATAAAAAAAAAAAAAAAAATAATTATCTACACCTCTTCATCAACATTATTCCGGAAGAAATATCCGCATCTTTTTCTCCGAACCCGTACCTTCCTCAAGTGCCGCAACTTGAGCCTTGAGGACAAGGCTCTTCTAACCGGAGGAGACTGTAACATTCCGTATTTTCAGGTCATTTACAACGTCATATATTTTACTAATAATTTTTTTTTCGTATGCATTTACTTTTAATTATAATAATTAAGTTAAATCGCGTAAGCTATAAATTATCAATTAATGTAAACGGACACCAAACGAATTAAAGTTTTCGTCAAGCAATCATTATATTATTTTTTCAAAAGTAATAATTAACTTTTATATTTTATTTTTGTTGGTTACGTAAATTAAATACGTTTCGCGATAAATTGCGTTTAGGCACTCCCGGAACCACCAAAACTTTTCTACGCTTCAACAAATACCCACATTTATACCCAATACATAAAATTTACTCAAATATATCATGTATATCAATATGTATGCCCGAAATTTTAGCATATATAAACAAAAACTCTTCCACTTCCATTTTGGTCCAAATGTGCAACATACCTCATTAAAACCACACCATAACCATGTCTAATGACCAAAGTACCCACCCTAAGACCAATAAACCCATCCCTAAGACCAATGAACCATTCCCTAATACCTTAACCATTTTTCCCATTATTTGACTTTGTCCATACACCATATATGGCATGTATCTTATTAAGATATATCTCACCATTGCCTAAACACTTACCAAAAAAAACAAAACTCTTTCCTTGGCACTCATAGAGCTCACTGACTTCAAATCCAATCCCATGTGCCCCAACCAAATCCAGTATAATTTTTTTCTACAACCCCATATACACCTCCTAAACACACTATTCAAGGATATCTAAGGTGATCCCAAGCATTGGCTAAGCTTTTCCAAGTATTACTCAAGAAAAAGGAAGCTAGGGTTTTGTTAAGTAAGCAAGGGTTTTTATTTTTGCAAGCTTTGGCTTTGAGTCTAAACACGGGTTTAGCACTTATTTCTCATCACATACATCCTTCCTAAGGTCTTCTTAATACCTTCATACTTTTATTTATCATGATTTTATGTGTTACATGTTCTTTATGGCTAAATCACCACTTAGGATTTTTTTAATATGTAAAATGAATTTTCACTTATGTTTATGAATTTACACACTTTTCTTATGTCATATTGTTATATATATCATGGAAAAATGGATTAATAAATATGTTGACATGTTGTTTAAGTATAAACATGATTTTGTATAAATTTGGGTTTATAAAGTTAATAAAACAAACTCTTTATAAATGAACACACTTGGATAATAAAAGGGTGATTTGATTTCGACTTCATACAGTAGGTTTGACATTACATAAAAATAATACGCCTCATGACGATTCCAAAATGATAAGAAACTCGAAAAACCGATTTATAACGAAAAAGATACGTTAGTTACGAGTTTACGACGAGAAATACTTTTATAAAACTATTTTTATAAAATTTACTATTCATTACAGAAAGTGATATTTTTAAAACATCAAAAATATGATATAATCGTACTCGAAAGAATCGTTAAAAACGGAGCTATAACGAATAAAATACGACGTTTACGAGTTTACGATAACAAAAACTATAAAAATAAGTATATATCTGTTATGAACAGTAAAAATCACTATTCATCAGAAAAACTAAAATTTTAAAAATGTTATATTTTGATAACTCGACTTAATACGAAAATGTGGACATAAGAAACGTAAGAAACGGGCTTAAAACGAGAAAGTTACGCATTATTTTCTAACTTGTGCACTATTTCCTGAGGATGATAGTGTTGGTTCGTTTTTAAAAAAATTTTTACGAAAACCATTTAAGAATCATTTATATATATTTATACATGTCTAAACTTTATGAATTATATTTTACAAAGACAATTGAATTATATATTCGATTATAACGAGTTCAAATACACGAATAATATTTAGCAAATGCAATTTAAATATTATTTCGCAAACACGAGTAGAATCGGTATGAATAACTAATAAGAAATCATATGTTTATTAGTTATCAAAGTACTATATTCACTAGGGAGTTTCATAATGATGAGCCTCTTCAGGGGTGGCCGTTATCGCCGAGTTGTTTGGAATTACGATTTAAAGTATCCTACTCCTCTACGGTCACGTTCACTTACACGACCTTAATTATGATAACCCGAACGATATATGATGAGCCATACGGACCTAAAAATGAAGTCAAAGTGTTTTATGTACTTATACGACTAATATTGTGTTTAGGTTGCCTTCGAATTCCTTCAATGACCGCATTTTTCCTATCGCTGAATACTTGTTGATATTCCATCCACTCAAAGTGAGTTTCATAGCCCTATTTTTACCTGTTTTAAAACTGTTTTTTGGGAGAGAATAACATGCACGTTTTACAAACTTGTATATTTTTTACTACAATACAATACCTTTCATACATTGTGAGATCATAGTCCTCTACGCATTTCAATCTTTTTCAAAACCGCGAGGGGAATACATGCTCGTTTTACTAAGTGAACTTATTGATTTCTACTACATAAGCGTTACGTGACTATTTTTACTAAAGCTCGATTTGTTTGCTACATGATTTGAGATCGTGAATACCTATATTTGAAACCAGGAATTTTAGACATGATTGTTTTACTACGGACACAAGTGTTTTTAAAACTGTATGCTATTTCTGATTAATTATTGCCTAAGTCTCTTCTCTGCTACTTAATTCCCCTTTTTATCATGAACCCGGTCAGTTGCTAGTGTCCGTGAGCGGCGAGTGTTGTGGATAGATCTATCGGATTGCGACATCCTTACCTTCCTTAGGTCACTAGTATTTTCGATCATGTGCATTAACATTTGAATTAATCCTTCCAGGATGTTTGGCAGAACATCCTACTTTTATGGGGCATTCCAATCTATTGATTGAATAACCGTTAAGTGTTTCGGTCATGAGCTTAGTGGCAATAATATATACTTAGAGCTTGATGAATGTTTTTCTCTTGTCTACATTACTTGTTTGGACTTCGAATATGTACTTAGTCCACCATTGTACTTCGATCTTGAGGTCCACTTTTAAATACTTCTTGATTAACTGAATCACTACTTGGATTCGATGGATTTTCGGAAATAACACTTTTAAATGTTTGTAAACGCTACTATTTCTTCCAGAATATTTCTTAAATATTTCAATACTGCTTTTTACTTTAAACCTATGAATTCACCAACATTATTGTTGACGTTTTAGCATGTATTTTCAGGTTACTATTTTGCTAGTGGAGCATTGGGAGCATTCGAGTCGCGCGGATATATATACTTTTGAAGGTTTAATAACTTAAGTACTGTTTGACAATGTTTTCTAATACATTATAAATGAAACCTGTTGCAACTCTGACATTTTTACTAAATTGAATGTGACATTTTATAAAACGTCCATTTTAAGGTCGTTTTCCGTGACTTGTGTTTTGTGCCCTGAAGTAGCACCCCAATGTTACCATTCCGCTGCGTTGTCCTGATTTTTGGGGGTGTTACATTATTAGTAGAAATAGATTCCAAATCAAATGTTTGATTATTCAAGCATAATTCCAAACCGATTCTCGATTCAAATTCACGCCTCGTCGAGAAGAACGACCCTGGTCCGGTTTTAAACTTTGTGGATAACAAAGTGAGAAACTGATACTTCCGGAATACTATACTATATATATTTTGAGAATACTTATTATATATATTATATTTATATAGTAAGAAAACCTCATTGTTAATTTTCATGACAAATTTTAATCACATGGTATTTCAAAAACTTAGTGAATTAGTATTTAAAATAAGGGGATAAATGTAATTAAAATGTGAACTAAAAAATAATACGTGATCTAAAGACTCAAGAGTAAAAAGTGCTTTATACTCCTACCCACATGTGCAAAACACTTTCGGTTATCGATGCACGCGTGAAAGGGGAGCTTTTCTAAATGATTAAAACATTTTTTAAGTGTCAAATGTTTTCAAACACTTTGAATGATTTTCAATCAAGATTTTATGGTTACGATCTTATACCCAACAACCTATTAACTCACAACGATTCTGAAGTCATAAGGTGGTTAGGTTAGGTATTAGTCCTATGATCCAACCAGAACCGGAGAGATCTACCCAAGGACAATCCATAGCTAGAAATAGCAGTCCTTGAGTATGATTAGAGATGAATGAGAATAAGGGAATAATGCCGACTAAGATTAAGATAACACTGGAACAATCACAACAAGGTGTTAGTAATGACGTCTTGGTAAGCATTAAAGGGGTTGCAGAATTAAAAAGAAATGTATGGATAAAAGGTCAAAAGAAAGCAGCCCTCCACATACTTTAGGAAGAAACCGGGTCAATACATTATCTATCAGATTCACAAAGATGAATTCTGGTAATGAAGACAAGACATCATGGACCCAATGATGCACTGCACAACCCTTCCCAGCCATTCAAGTTTCTCTCAAAAGAAACTTGTCTCATTTATCACAGAGATACACATGACTTCTATTAACTTTCTCACTCCAAGTTAGTTGATATTGAATAGGTGGCAGTCTGCTCCAGCCTCCGATTAGTAAAACCATAATACACAACTCGAGTCTAGAGCCAAGAGATCAATAAATAAATCTCATTAGGACACATTCCATGACAAACACTTGTTGAACATCATTAAGTTCACAAGCTGTTAACAAGAGTCCCACGCATTATCCTTGTTATTATGCCAAAACGTCTAAGTGATACTATTTAGTATTCATAGTGACGATGGAAATCCTTCTAGATCCATCATCAAACAAGCTATGTGGTAGGTGACTTGCGAGATTCTATATGAATCAAGCTTGTGTCAACTGGATATCAATATTGGTCCAGTAAATGAATTGACGGTTTAATCAGAAAGATAGTAACTATTTGATTTACTCTTACCGTGTTATCTGCTTTAAGATGCTCCAGTAACGAGAACGGCTAGTGCATCTGAGAAACCTTTTCAGATTCATATGAATTCTATCTGATCACATACAGTATTTATACTGATTAACGGGGAAATGTGGTTATTGCAACATTATTCGATGAAGTAACAAAACACTCTCGTCCATATCTATCGATTATCACTAACGTAAACTTGCAGGTTATACGGTGGTTACGGTATCCCATTCCAGTTGAGTCGGATTCATTACCACATGCTTATGCTGAAATTACAAAGACATACTATAAGCATCAAGATTCAAGAATTATGAAAGCTCAAACTAAAAGACAAAAACTTCCACAAACTCTGATATACAAGATCTTCCTTTAAGGTATCAAGTCTATCAAAGGAGATTGTTAGCAAGCTTTAAAGATGACGCAAAGTATGAGCATTTTGGTCAAGATACAAGATCGCAAGATAGCAAAGACGACAAAAACATACAAGGAAAAGATTTAAAGATCTCGGAATCAAAGACGAAGTCGAAAGACAATGACAAAGGCTAAAGATCAAAGAACACACAGCATGAAGGAACATGCCTACAACATAATAAAGACCAAATATTTAAGACAAGAAGTTCAAGGAAGAAAGATTCAAGATCTTACCTTAGGAATTCGAAGACCACACATTAGGGGAGATTGTTAGCCTCAAAATATATTTTTGAACATGGAAACTCAGAATCTGCAGGAAGCCTTGCTTCGGGGGAGATTGTTAGCCTCAAAATATTGAGTCAAATAAGGAAGCTTGGCTACGAATCATGGAAGCTCAGTCTTTACTTAATTATATGTTTTAATAGGCTAGAAAGGGTAAACGGGCTCGTTTATGTAAGAAAATTGGTCACGTGTATCAGGCTTAAGCCCAACAAAAACCTGAGTCCGGCCCATGGAAAGCCCATAGGCGTGTAAGCCTTATGGTCTAGGTATATAAACCCTTTTCCACCAAAGAAAAGGGTGTTGGTTCACATTGTAACATTCCACACTTTGTTTAATCATCCATTCTCTTTCTTTTCTACTTTCTCTCTCTAACTTATCTCTCTAGTTCTTCCCTCTTGTTCTCTTATCAATTAGTATACTATGTATGTGAAGTGATTGATTACGGGTTACCTACATAATAACACCAACTGTTTGTTTCATTACACCTTTACACCTTAGCCTACCCTGTTAGATTAAGTCCATTTATCAGTTGCTAGTTGCTTAAAATGTAAAGTTTGTATTCCTGAGTCTTGTGTCATTTTCTATCTTTGGTACGGTTGGGAAGAAATTTGCACATTGCAAATGGGAAGGTATAAAGTAGTCAAAACTCATGTATTTTTACCACCATCACAATTATTGGTACGTTCGAAGAATGAAGAATTATCGAAGAAATAATCCGGAGTTATTATGATCGCGAAGATGGTGAAATTACACTGAGATTCGTAGTTATGTATTGTTTAAAAAAACAAAAAAATTAGAAAAACGTAACAAAAAAAGTGGAGGAAAGTTTGGAGATAATCGTTTCGCAAAAGCTTAAACCGAAGGAATTATA
>BQNB010047026.1:0-43378 GCA_026074375.1 Tanacetum coccineum | reverse complement strand
TGGGAACCACAAAGTTCACCGGAAATTATTATGATAATACCTCAGTTGAGAATATTATATTTTGGTATTTTACCAATTTGTGAATTTTATTTGTAATTAAAGACAATGTTTTTATATTTTTGATTTTTTTTAGTTTTTTTTTAATTGATAATTATACTAAAAAGAAAATGAAAATATTTTTGTACTTTTTGGTTTTTTTTTTTTAGATAGTATGCACAGATTCAAACACAAAATCAACAGCAACGATTGTCGAAATCACAGCCTCCCCGGCAGCGGCGCCAAAAATTGATTAATGTTTTTCTTAACTATATATAATATATAATATATAATAAAATATAAAATATATATAAGTCTAAAAAACGAGTTTGGGAACGAGTGTGCATACACTAAGAAGAAAAATTTACACTAATTTTTTTTTTGGTTTTTGGTTTATCGAAAGTAAATTCACAATTTATTTTAATAACGGACAATGAAGATGACAACTTAAGCCTAATAATCGACAAGCTTCTCGGTAACTCTTCGAAAAGAAAAACGCACAAAGGAGCGGAGGAATAGGAAAGCGCGAAGCTATTAAAAACCTTTTTCCTTTAGGGTCGTAGTTCCTAGGAACAACCCGCCTTATACCCCTCTTAGAGTTTGTTTATCTTTTTAAAGGTGAACCGTACCTCGCTAGTGACACAAAAGGCAAGTTTTTAAATCTTTTGTTCGAATTGGGAACCACAAAGGTTCACCGGAAGTTATTATGATAATACCTCGATTGAGAATATTATATTTTGGTATTTTCCCAATTTGTGAATTTTATTTGCAATTAAAGACAATGTTTTTATATTTTTGATTTTCTTTTTTTTTAGTTTTTTAAATGATAATTATACTAAAAAGAAAATGAAAATATTTTTGTACTTTTGGGTTTTTTTTTTTTAGATAGTATGCACAGATTCAAACACAAAATCAACAGCAACGATTGTCGAAATCACAGCCTCCCCGGCAGCGGCGCCAAAAATTGATTAATGTTTTTCTTAACTATATATAATATATAATATATAATAAAATATAAAATATATATTAGTCTAAAAAAAACAACAAATCAATGTAACCAGGAGCAGTATAGACTATTCCCGGGTCGTTAATCCCCAATGAGGCTGTGCTGGAAAATCGATACAGTCGGAAGATTTGAGTTTGAAGGAGAGAATTGATTTGAGAGTGTGGAAAGCTAAATTTAAATCAGATAACAAACAAAAACGCTTAAGAAAAACCTAAAATTATGAAATTAAGCTAGAAACGAGAGCACGAATCCCGAACCAGGGGGAAAAACCTAAAAACTTCAAATTAAGCCCCTACGAAGAAATTTTAACTTCTAAACTACTCTAGGGGACTAATACGAAAGAATGAAAAAAGACTAGACCGAAAAAAACGGAGGTCGTTTGACCCAAAAACGAGTCAAGACAAAAACCGCACCCGAGCCCGTTCTTTAAAAATCAAAAAGTTACAAAAATGACCCTACGAAAATTTTTATATTTTTCCTACAAACTATATGACTAAATAAAATTTTCTAAAAAAGAAAAATATTTTTTTTGAATAATTTTATTGTATTTTTTATGAATTTTTTAAACTTTTAACTAAATTAAATTGTAAAAAATACTAAACGATTTTTTAAAAATTCTGAAAATTTTTCCTAAAATACTAGACACTAAATTCTACCTACAAAAAATGAGAAACTAAAAATTTGCTTATAAATTAGGCCCTAAAATAAGCTGTAACCGCTTATATGCTTACAAAGCCAAAATGCCCTTAAATACCTAAGCCCTTGGGATACTAACATAAAAGTCCCAAGGGCCCAGCGGTAAGTGTATAAAAGAGAGGTGTACGAGGGTAGAGACCCGGGTTCGAGTCTTGCTCACCCGGGTCACCCCTTGTCTCCTTTCTTTTTTTTTTGGATAAACTTTGTGACCTAAGTTGTTAAGCTTATTGAGCTTAACAACTTTCAAAACTACAACTTTTTCTAGAAAGCTAAGAATAAGCTAAAAATGGGCTTTTTAAGTCGACATAAGCTTAGACTAACTTAAGGGCTTAAAATGCTAAGTCTTGGATATTAGACTAATAAGCTAAAACTTAGGCGAATAAGCTAGATGAATTAATTACCCTATCCTAAATAAGCACTAGGGAGCTAAATTGGGTCAACTAAATAAGCTGAGAGAGGGCTTATATGACAGAAACTTAAACTAAGCTTAAAAGCAAAAAGGCTACTAACTGTTGACTCTAAATAAGCAAGGAAAAAGGTAAATAAGCACAACAACTTAACACACTATCAAAATAAGCTATTAGGAACACAATTTGAGCAAGTGGGATAAGCTCAATAAGCTAGAAAGTGGCTTATGCACACAGCAGTACTAACCTTGGAAGTTAGTACTGTTGGTGTGAAATGGCTTAGAGTCCACTTTTGCTCAAAACTAAGCATATTGCACACAAAGGGCTTTTTTAAGGAGATCTGAAAATTAAGGGTACTTCTCTACTCAAGAGTCACTCTTACATCTCGTGTCTCTCTCTCTAATAAGCCAAAAGCTATGGGCTTCAAGTTTCTCACACTCTAACTATCCTAAGAAAGAGGTTCTCTAAAATACACTTTCACCCTCTCACACCAACGGATATCGCGAATACCAGAGAGATCATCACACTCACAGGCCAAATAACTATCTTTTATCTAGTGCACTTATAAATGAAAATAAATGATTAAAAATACTAAACGAACTCTAAAAATGACAAAAAATAGCTTAAACTATTTAAATCCTAGGAAAAATAAGCCCGAGATCACAGCTTATAAAATAAGCTGCGAAATAAGCTTAACAGCTTATAAGAGCTTATAAAGCTAAATGAGTATAAGAAATTAATAGTGCAAGGGTCTTATGAAAAAGACCCCAGGGCACAGCGGTAAGGAGTGGTGTGTGTGTGTTTATAAAAGGTTGAGGTGTTGAGGTCGGGGGTTCGAGTCTTGCTCACCCCCGACTTCCACTTCCCTTTTTTTTGTTTTTATAAAAAACTTAAAGAAGAAAAGTTGTAGAGGACAACTTTTTAAGCTACTTTAATAAAGACACTATAAGAACCTAGAAATAAGCACTCAAAAAACTTTGGAAAAAGCTGTTTTCAGAAAGTGAGCTTTTAAGCTCTAAAAAGCTAATTTTCACTTAAAAGCTCACACACAACTAATTTTAAGCTCAATTTTAATTCTAAAAGCTGTTCTAAAAAGCTAAAGATGTGTAGAAGCTAAGTTTGATAAGCTAATTTGACTAAAAACACTTAAAGCTAACTAAATCTATGGATCAAAAAGGTAAACTCAGGAATAAGCACTAACAACTTGAAATCTAAATAAGCTAGAAAGCTTAATAAGCTATGACAGAAGCTTAGCTTTTGCAAACTTAACAACATCGATATAAGCCTATAAATTCAAACTCGATAAAAACTAAACTTAAAGAGCTAGAAATCTAAGTATAAGAACCATAAAATTACTTAGTTACTAGTTTTTTGTATTATTATAAGATATTTAAGAACTTTAAAGTAAATTACCTCAAGAAAAAAAGCTAGAAATGTGAAAACAAGTTTTAAACTATCTTATCCTATATCTAAACTATAAGCATACTCAATTTTAAAACCCTAAGCTTATTTTAACTAGCTTAAATTCAAATGAAAATGCAGCAGTAGTAACTGCTGTTACTACTGCTGGTGCAATTGACCAAAGGCCAAAACCACAATTGCAGGTGTCCTTAAGGGACAAACCTGCACTACACTCTCTTATTGAGTGTGTCTAACTTAACATAAACAAGATCCAAGCTCAATGAGGCTTGGATCAAATTTTAACAAGCAAAGGTAAAGGAAAATTCCCCTGGTGCAAAGACAACAAACTAAGCTTAAACTTTTTATATTTTGAAATCTAACCTAAGAAAACAATCTTATTACTGATTAAAAGAAGAAATTAAAATGACTTAAGCAAAGATCAAAGCTCAGTTTGACTTTTAAGGGTCAAACAGCACTAAACCAAACACCCCTTTATACTTATGACATATTTCTTTTAAGCTTGAGATTTAAATCTAGTGGACAAAACTTTAATACCAGATACCAATTAGCTTATAACAAGCTTAACAAACATAAATCCAAAATCAATTAAGCTAGAATTAAGAATCTAAAAGCTAAGCTACTTATTTTTGGTTTTTAAGTGATATTAAGACAGTTTATGAAATACTAAAATTTAAGGTACCTAATGCTAAAAACAGATGAACAAATATCACATTTAGATTGCGACAATCACAAATAAGCTAACTAGAAAGCAGAATAAGCAAGCAATAAGCAAATAAGCAGATCTAACTAAGAAATTTTAAGACAAGGAAATTAAATGAAGAACTTACAAGCTGCCTTAGCAAAACAAAGGCACAAAGGCTCAAATGAGCTTATCTACTAGCTCTAGCTTATCCTTATGGATAAGCTAGTAAAAGTCCATAAAAGCTCATCCCTTGCTAGCTTTCCTCCAATATAGTCTCCTCACGCTGAAGCAAACCAATACAGTCTCCACACAATCTCGAAACACAGAGAAAACACGGGCTATACAACACACAGATGCAGAACAGACTAGTGAACTAACGCACTTATTCACCACACGCTAACATGAGTATTACTCTGACACTCCAAACAAATCAAAGAGACAAACACATTCACAATAGTCACATTAACACAATCTGCAACCAACATGGCGAGTCTCTACGTGTCAACATCTTAGATCACAGCACCACTCTGTACACAACATAAAGAACTTATTGGTCGATGAACTTCTTCATCTCACGACTCAAAAAGTCAACGTTGACATCTTTCAAAGTATACATATTCTTCTTGTCTCTCTGCGATACTCTTATGATATAATAGCTATCACATCACCATTAGCAAACTGAATAAGAGCTTGTATAAAAAAACGAACTCTTATACAACTCTTCTTCTGCGACAACACTCAACATCAAGCACTACAATTTTCTCTCAAGTGCTTTACAACCAAAAACATGAACAACCAATATATGAGTGATCTTCATCTGTACATACATGTTCCACACGCACACAAGTTATACTCTCTATTTACAAGAATCGTTATGTGCGCGAGTAAAGAACAACTAACTACCACAACTTTACTTAACACACAGCGACTCACACAATAAACACTCATAATCACCACACAACACAAAGCCCTATCTACAAATCACTATCAGCATACAAGACCACGACACCTCTACATAAGCCCCACTATATACCGAATTGACAGACTCAGACGCGAACTCAGCTTAGCCATCCTTATTAGTGAGAAGCCATATCTCCGTCTTATCACACATATCCTTACTACTCCACATACACGCCCTCTCCACATTACTTACGAGAGACGTGTGCACTTTTATACTATCTATAAAACAGCCATTCTACAAGTGCGTAACACTCATAACTTTTTAAAACACGATGCAAATCCACTCCTACACGTCCACACCTTCATAAACAATAAAAAATTAAAAGCTACACCTAACAATGAAATGCTCACATTAAAATTTGAACTATAGAGATCCAACAACCTTGCTGATATCAAAACTTCAAGAGAGCGAGCGTTGATACACAACACAATTGTACACTGCAGCACTTGGCAACGCACATGAGTAGGCAGAGGACGAGCACACAACATCGAGCGTCGGCTCTCTATATGCAACACAGGCGGAAAACTGTTTTTCTGTATCTATCACGTCTTATCAGTTATGGTATGAGATAGTAGTAGCTCATCAGTGAATTCTTAGATTATAGTAGACGTCAGATTCACATTCACAACAGGCAATGGGATGTTCCAGGCTCCGTTATATCATACGAAAAACACAGTCACTTAACAATGGACATGTCAAAGATGCTGAGTACGATAGATGACATGATGAGTTAAGTTGTTTTATGTGATTCACCTATCAGTTGTTTGAGTAGTGCAACTATCTAGATAATAAAATTGAGCAATTATGTAGTTTATTCTAGGATAGAGAGTAGGAATACAAGCTTGACTTCAAAACATTTAAATTATTATATGGAGTGATTGAATGTAGTGTTAAATTATGTTAATAGAGCTTAGTAACTGGTCTTTTGTACAGACATGAGATCATTTATAAGGGTGTGAGTGCGGCATGTTGTTTAGTTATACGACAGTATAGTAGTGTTGGTATGAGGCATAGTTTGATTGTGAGTTTGATTTAATATTTAATATAAATGATTTTATGTGGTTTGATGTGTTTTTTATTTATAGTAAAATAGTTATTAATATGTATATATAATTTTAGGTGTAATATGATTTTTGATACGTGAACTTAGTACTCATATCTTTTTTTTTCTATGAGGTATAACTTCCTTTTATTCAGTCGTTATGCTTCACCTCACGTATCTATCACTATTTTGAGCGGAAATTGGTGATTTAGATATGGGACGATGTGTATGTGTTAGAGGTCGTAGGATAGTTTTATCTAGAGATACACTGATCAGAGCACACTGGATATACACGCGCGTGCAATCTAGGGGGGAGGATGATTGGGGGATGCGGTAAGTGAGTACATAGGGATAGTATATTCTCACAGTCATATCATTTTATGTGATGTATTAGTGTGTAGAAGAGGATGTATAGGGTGTGGTGGTGTGTGGAGGCGCGGTGAGAGGAGCGAGAAGCTTAGCACGCTAATTTTAGCTAGCAGCTTATTGTTGAGACTACAGCGATCAGTCAAAATGTTCTTATTAGTTATCGCTGAGTAGGAAGGGGAGGCATACTGGTGGTGTGGGAGTAGTGTGTTGAATCTTTTGCAGCGATTTGCGATCGCAAGTCTGCAACGTGAAAGTATTTGGAGGTAGGGGTTCTATCAGAGTAGAACTGTAGGAGGTTCTGCAGTACATCTTAGGGTTTGGAGAGGATACCTTGTTATACAAGCTTAGATGATATGACACAGAACCACAGAATACGTTGGTTGTCTTGGTGGTATCTACTCTTATTATGTATTGTCTTGAGCAGATTCAGACACTTATCATCAAGAGAGTACAGCGAGGCACAGGCGAGTTTATTTTACTCATAGTGTGAAGAGTGTTACAGTGAATTATTTTGGTATTCTGTGTTGATGAGTGAGAGAGTTAAACAAGTAATTATATGACGTATCCTTCGAGATGGATTCACACTATAGTGTCTGGAGTTATGAGCGGCTCTTGTGGCAACACTCTGAGCAGATTTTGTCATTGCGTAGACATCAACTATTCCGCCTGTGTGGCATATTTACTATATCTAGCAGCTCCTGTGACGTGGAGCACTCTATGTGAATCTCTCATCTCTCACCCTTGTGATATCCGACGATAGTTCGTATTAATTAAGGCTTATGCGCACACCTTATGAGACATGCTTTCTGCCCTTTGGTTTAACTTTTGAGCCAAATTTGGCAGAATGGGCCCTTCTCTTTCTTTTCACTCTTATTTCTTCATTAAACAAGTTAGGATTTGGCAAATTAATCCCTCAAACTTATTTTTTTTTCTTCACTTGTTGACTTTTGATTTGTCTGGGTTGACTTGGGTTGACTTTTTCAGCTTTTTTTTGACTTGACTTGTCTTCACGCTTTTCCTTCCGTGGTCCGGTTTTGTCGTTTTGGCTTCGTTTTTCGTCCTTTCTTAGATATTCCGTCCTGCACAACACATTAGCAAAAAAGCATATATTTGCATTTTTAAGTCCGTTTTGTTATTTTTACTTGTTTTTAAAGATAAAAGGTCTCTTAGATGTATTTAAACACATACCAATGTTCTAATGTGTTGTTTGATTGATTTATGTTCTTCACTTCCTTATAATATGTCCGGCTAGATCCATTAGTATTTACTTATGATTGCATGAAACTTATTATGTAGATCTTTATTATGTTGCTTCTTGTGATGGATGTGCGCGTTAGGCTTTAGAAAACTAGCCATAAGATATTAAATTAGTTCTTCTAGTCTCTAGCGATGCATGGAATCTTATTACCAGACTTATATTTAAACCAAGGACACACACACCTCTCTAGCGCGAATAATACAGATAACTTCACACAACGAGACACCTTTCCAACCTCAGAGACCAAGTATGAGACACATTCCTCGATGATCACAACTGTTAATTACATTTACAGATTCGCACACTGTGTATAATGATTCATCGGATTCTCTTCATATAGATCTACTGTGTTTACTATTAATTGAGACTATATACAGCCTACCAGCGCAGCGGAAATCCATTGAGTGTTCTCATATAACTCTCACAACTAACTCTAACACAACACAAATGCAAGAAAATGAGCGCCGCTCCACCATGTCTACTTCTATCTCGAACGCAGAACGAAAATATAGCTATCACCTCACATCACACTTACAAAGGGTGACAAAGTGCACAAACTATATATCTCTTTTGAGAACACGACAATCTTATAGCAGATACATCGCATAGAACACCTAAGTAATACTTTTCCTCTACCTATTTACCCATATACAGATCTATATACAATCACCCTCTTCTGCGACTAAATCTATTCAGATCACAGAAATATTATCATACACTTATTATACACACTGTGACACTGATAATTAACGTGCAGACTCCCACACAAAACCTCCTCACTCTCACAAAACCTCTTAGTCACCATCTTTACACCCCTTGCTTCTACAACTAACAACACTCAAACATTTCTACAACTCTACTTCAAGACACATAACATCACTTAAACACACATTATATTAATTACATCTATATAACTTCTAGAGAGGTCACATTACATATCAACCTATCATTTTCTACCTCTTCTAGAGTTAAGAATGATTATTCATCAAACACAATCACCTGAATCTATGACATATAATTCTATCAAATCTCATGAGCAAATTCTCTGGATTTTGAGGTTGATACTTCGCCTAGGTGAGAATCTGAGTATTCAATAAGTTATGTTATGTATTTGCATGTACGATAAGAAAAGTACTTTGTGTTAGTAGCGAAACGAGCTTGAGTCGATGGAAATCGAGACTAGAGGAGAGTAATAGAGCGTATGCATAAGTGGTCTCGAGACGGTCAGATGGGGCGACGTACCGCGCTTCTGTATTCGCCTACTTCAACTGTCTCTCACGATACTACATGACAGATATCTCTCTTCCGAAGAGTGAAATCGAACAGAGAGTTCTCTATGAATTCTGTTAGGCTACATTGACAAGTTGTAACGTACCATATTGTAAACAATGATAGAAACATCTCTAAGAATTAAAATATTAAGAGGAGAACTCTAGCATTGATGGGGTCACAGTCTCGAGGTTGTCCTGTCCAATTGTCTGTGCACGTCTCAACTCTATCTATACAAAACAGAACTGAACACACATCTATAAGGTTTGTGTTTGTGAGAGGCGCAAAACTCATTCACAGAGAGATGTAGATAGGGGTCAGACTTAGCACAAGCTGGTCTAGATGGTTAGGAGTTTGAGTCCGTTATCTTAGAACATGAGTTATTTGGGTTCAATTTTCAGTGGATGTGTCGTGCTTGAGTTGAGGTGGTGGGTGTATTGTCGGGGATATTGATGTGTGTTATTTTTGAGGGAAAACTTATTGGTTAAGATGGTTGGTGGTTTTAGGATAATTATACTAATTATAAATCTTAACTAATGTGGTGATTAATATATTTGTAAATGAACGTATTTACTTAATCATGCATTACTCCTTATTATGTTTCTCCAAATTATGTTGCTTTGTCACCCTTGTAATGATCTGTGTAAGTATTTCCTAAGTCATGAACGAATTACACAAACCCGCCGTCTATGTAATATTCCGTTAAGGCAATGCACAAGTAAGGTAGTATGAAGACTATTACAAGGCCCCTAAGAGTACATTACATGCAATTAAAACACTTAAGAGGGATCAACCATATTAGGGGTAAGGTAGTATGAAGACTATTATCGATGGTATCCTTTTTACACACTCGTATTTTCCTAGACGCTATGCTTAATTTAAATATCTTATGGCTAGTTTTCTAAAGCCTAACGCGCACATCCATCACAAGAAGCAACATAATAAAGATCTACATAATAAGTTTCATGCAATCATAAGTAAATACTAATGGATCTAGCCGGACATATTATAAGGAAGTGAAGAACATAAATCAATCAAACAACACATAGACATTGGTAGTTTTAATTACACATACCTTTTATCTTTAAAAACAAGTAAATATGAACCAAAAACGGACTTTAAAAGCAAATATATGCTTGTGTTGCTAATGTGTTGTGCAGGAAACGGATATCTAAGAAAAGGACGAAAAACGAAGCCGAAAACGACAAAACCGGACACCTGAATGGAAAAGCTGAAAAGACAGGAAGTCCAGTCAAACAAAAAGCCTGAAAAAGACAAGCCCCAAGGACAACCCCGACAATCCAAAGTCAACAAAGTGAAGAAAAATTAAGTTTGATGGTTTAAAATTTGCCAAATCCGAAAACTTTTTAAATGAAGAAATAGAGAGAAAAAGAAAGAGAAGTGGCCCATTCTGCAATTTTGGCAAAGTAAAAATAACCACAAGGGCCAAAGCAGCCTAGTCAAAGACTTATAACTAACAAGACTTAACGGTGTAATATTTAAAAAAAAAAATCATATAACCCCAAAGGTATTATTGCCAACTCCCTGAATCTTTATAAAACAAGACGATGTGCAAACAAAACAAACACCATGAGGGGCCAAACTTGTTAAACACACAAACCTTCACCCAACTTTAAAACACTGTATATCTTCTTCAAAGCATTCCCGCCAAAACCCATACCCCACAACCTGTCGCTTTCCTCACCTACTGTTGTGAACTTCCATATACATCCAAACCCTTCACCATCCATAACCCCACCCCCCACATGGCTTTTGCCATGTTGGCAATCCAAACTCCCACCAAGTTCATCAATGGTTCTTATAACTTTTCTTGGGCACCAAGGGGAATGGAGGGCTCAGATTGTCTCTACACACCCACAACAAACACACAAGTCTTTTGTGTGTCTACAAGAAAGCACAACCTGCAAGAAGACGAAGACAGAAACCCTAGCTTGTGTTTTCTTATTTAAAGCATTGTAAGCCATTGAGGCACAAGATAGTATTTAGAAGATTAGTTTTAATTTTAAAGTGTAATTTTTCAGTTTTAGTTTTCAAGATGTGTAACTCCTTAAGTTTGTGTGTTACTTTTGGTATGAATGAAAGATTAAGTTTTAGAAAGTTTTCAAATGTTTTTCAAGTGTTGTTTGATTTAAGCCTATCTCCAATGCAAACTTAAGTTACCTTACAACCTGTTTTTAAACTGAAATACGAATTTTTGAAAATTTTAAAAAGAGTAAAATACTACCTGTTTGGATCAAGTAAGGATGAATAAGCAATATTGAGAAAGGCTTATTGGGATTGCTTAGTTTTAGCTTATTTATAAGCTTTGGGTAGGACTTTAGAGCTTAATAGGTTTCAAAAATCCTGTTTTGAGCAAAGGATTAAAGGTACATTCCCTTTTAAATTTTGCTTAAAAGTTACTGTAGCAATTGCTTATTAGCTCAATTTTAGCTTATTACTGTTCTTTTTTATGCTATTAGTGTTTATTTATGCTAAAGTATGCCTTGTAGTTGATTTTCTTTCACTAATATGCAATTTGCTTAAAACTGTCTAAAATAGCTTAAGTACTGTTCTAGCTTATTATCCATTTTAAGTGCTTATTTGTTTAGCTTTTAATCTTTTTATTGTTTAAAATTGCTTAAGTAGTGTTAGTCTTTTAAAAAGTTTAGTTTACTTCAGCTTTTATAGCTTAAAAGTCACTTTTAAGATATTAAGGGGGTGTTTGGGTTAACAATGAAAACGGGTCAAAAAGGAAGTGGTATGGGTTGTTGTCAAATTGGTAAACTTTGGCTTAAGTATTAAGCTTATTTGAGGCTGTTTTTAAAAGTTTTTAAGTTTGAAAAATGTTTTTCAAGGTTTTCTAAGTCACTTTTTGAAACTGTTGGATTTTAAGAAAGCCCAAAGTGCTTATTTGGATAAGCACTTGGATACTTGAAGTTGTGGTGTCAAAAGTGTGTCATTAGTGTGTTTAAAACAAGCTGACAAAATCCTATGAGTCACTTGACGTTTTGAGTCAAAACCACCAAAGTTTTAAGTGTCAGTTTTTAAAAGCTAAAAGTCCCTTTTTTCAAGAGTAAATTCAGCAATCTAAAATGGTATTTTGGAAGCTTAAAAATATGTGCACAAGTCCAATTTCCTATCTTTCTTCATCGGTTTCCAACTTTCTTTTTCATTTGAGCTTATTTGACAGCTTAAAATAAGCTGTCAAATTAAGCCCTTGTTTTAGCTTATTTTTCCCCTGTCTAGGGGTAAATTTAAGCCCTCTTTCTTGGCTTTTTTCAAGAACTGCTTAAGCCCAAGCTTTTGGCTTATTTTGAGAGCCAATAAACTCTTAGATAAGTACCCTTAATTTCAGTCCTTAAAAAGCCCTTTTGATAGCTTATTTTTATGAGACCCCAAAAAAGTGGACTCTAAGCCATTTCACACCAACAGTACTAACTTCCAAGGTTAGTACTGCTGTGTGCATAAGCCACTTTCTAGCTTATTGAGCTTATCCCACTTGCTCAAATTGTGTTCCTAATAGCTTATTTTGATAGTGTGTTAAGTTGTTGTGCTTATTTACCTTTTTCCTTGCTTATTTAGAGTCAACAGTTAGTAGCCTTTTTGCTTTTAAGCTTAGTTTAAGTTTCTGTCATATAAGCCCTCTCTCAGCTTATTAGGTGACCCAATTTAGACTCCCTAGTCTTATGTAGGAATAGGGTAATTAATTCATCTAGCTTATTCGCTCTAAGTTTAAGCTTTTAGTCTAAATGTCCCCAAGACTAAGAGCATTTAAGCCCTTAGTTCGCTAAGCTTATGTCGACTTAAAAAGGCCCATTTTAGCTATTCTTAGCTTTCTAGAAAAAGTTGAGTATCTGAAAGATGTTAACTCAATAAGTCTTAACAACTATTGGTTCACATAGTTTATCCAAAAAAAAAAGAAAGGAGACAAGGGGAGACCCGGGTGAGCAAAGACTCGAACACGGGACTCTACCCTCGTACGCCTCATCTTTTATACACTTACCGTGCGGCCGCATGGGGTACTTTTACCGTAAGTATCCCAAGGGCTTAGTATTTAAGGGCAAATTGGCTTGTAACCATAAGCTGTTTTACAGCTATTTTAGGGCTTATTTATAAAGTCAAATTTTCAGTTTCTCATTTTTCGTAGTAAGAATTTAGTGGTCTAGTATTTAGGAAAATTTCTAGAATTTTTAAAAAATCGTTTAGTATTTTTTACAATTTGAATTTAGTTTAAAAGTTTAAAAAATTCATTGAAAAAATTACAAAAATTATCAAAAAAAAATGATTTTTCTTTTAGAAAATTTTATTTAGTCATATATTTGTAGGAGAAAAATATAAAAATTTTCGTAGGTCATTTTTGAATATTTTGATTTTTAAAGAACGGGGCTCGGGTGCGGTTTTTGTCTTGACTCGTTTTTGGGTCAAACACCTCCGTTTTCAGTCTAGTCTTTTTCATTCTTCGTTATTAGTCCCCTAGAGTAGTTTAGAAGTAAAAAATTTCTTCGTAGGGTTAATTTTGAAGTTTTTAGGTTAATCCCCCTTTGTTACGGTGATATCTGCTCCATCTATTCTAGCTTAATTTCATAATTTTTAGGTTTTTCTTAATCGTTTTTGCTTGTTATTGTTTAATTTAGCTTTCCACACTCTCAAATCATTTCTCTCATTCAAACTCCAATCTTTCCGACCAATCGATTTACCAGGCACAAAAAGCTCGTTGGGATAACGACCCGAACAATACTATACAGCTCCAGGGTTTAAATGATTTGTTAAGTTTTTAAGACTTATATATATTATTATATTTTAATTATATGTATTATTTGTTGATAGAAAAAAACACAAATCACATTTTGCGGCCGCTGTCGGGGAGGCTGTGATTCCGATTATCTCTACGTTTGGCATTTGTGTTTGAATCTGTGCATATTATCTAAAAAAAACCCAAAAAAAAAACCAAAAAGTACGAAAAAATTTTCATTTTCTTTTTAGTATAATTATCATTTAAAAACTAAAAAAAAAGAAAAATCAAAAATATAAAAACATTGTCCTTTAATTATCAATAAAATTCACAAATTGGTCAAAACCAAAATATAATATTCACAACTTGCGGTATTAACATAATCACGTCCGGTGAACTTGTTGGTTCCCAATTCGAACAAAAGATTTAAAAACTTGCCTTTTGTGTCACTAGCGAAGTACGGTTCACCTTTAAAAAGATAAACAAACTCTAAGAGGGGTATAAGGCGGGTTGTTCCTAGGAACTACGACCCTAAAGGAAAAAGGTTTTTAATAGCTTCGCGCTTTCCTACTCCTTCGCTCCTTTGTGCGTTTTTCTTTTCGAATGAGTTACCCGAGAAGCTTGTCTGATTAATAGCTTAAGTTGCTTATTCGTTGTCCGTTATTAAAATAAATTGTGAATTTACCTTTGATAAACCAAAAAACAAAAAAAAAATTAGTGTAAATTTTCTTTTTTAGTGTATGCACACTCGTTCCCAAACTCGTAATCTTCATAATCAACAACACCAGGCCCCACCAGCTGTTGTTGAACCTTTCAATCTTGAAGACCCTTTTGAAAATCCACCACCTCCTCCCCCACCTCCAATGGATGACCAACGTACCATGGCTCAATTGCTCGAAGCACCCACCGAGGGTTACGAAGATGCAATTGTAGTCCCTGAAATCAATACTAACTTGAGTTGAAAGCATGGTTTAATCAACCTCGTTCAAAACAAGCAGTTCTTCGGACATGACAAAGAAGATCCTCATGCCCACATCCGATATTTCAACAAGATCACTTCTACGATGAAGTTCCCGAACGTCCCGAGTACGTCGGTAAAGCTTATGCTTTTCCCATTTTCCCTCGAGGGTGCAGCCCGGATTTGGCTAGAGAAAGAACCCCCTCGATCAATTCAAACATGGGATGATCTTGTCTCAAAATTCATCAACAAATTTTTCCCTCCTTCAAAACAACAAATCTTAGAATGAAATCACAGATTTCAACAAAGTTTTGATGAGACGTTTTACGAAGCATGGGAAAGAATTAATGATCTCTTCGGGGCAATGTCCACATCATGGATTTTTATGAGTTTGCATCAACTTGATACATTTCTATAATGCCTTGAACTCTAACGATCACGATTCGTTAAATTCCGCCGCGGGTGGCAACTTTTTGGACAAAATGCCTCGTGATTGCCTAAGAATCATTGAAAGCAAATCCAAAGTCCGTAATTCACGCAACAAACCCGTTGTTGCCAAAGTGAGTGCGAGCACTTCCACCCCCGGAATCTCTTCCGAAATTCTGAGCTTAAAAAAAATGTGGAAAGCTTTACTCCATGACAAAAAAATCAATCTCCCGCTCCTACTCCTGTCCAAAAGCGGATTAGAGGAAATTTGTGTACTTGCGGTGGTGCTCATTCCTACCAAACTTTCCGCACTTCTGCAATGTTTATCGAGATAATATCCAAGAATATGTCTCTCAAGCAGCCGCAGCTAACTACAACCAAGGAAACACCGGTTATCGAGCCCCGATTTCAAATCAAATTCGACCACCCGGTTTTCCTCCCGTTCAAAACAATCATATGCAAAATCAAGGCAAACAATCAGAATCGTTACAACCAAAACCGAGGGAACTTCAATCAAGCTCCAGCTTACCAATACCCCTGTTCATCCAAAGTTCAGTCTATCGACCTCTTAAAAGGTTTGTTTCAAACCTCCTGCTTATCAAGCTCCCGCCTATCAAGCTCCAGCTCCTCAAATTCAAGGTGTATCAAAGGAAGATTCGCATAGCTTACTTAAAAGCCAATGATGCCAGTGATGAGGAACATGCAAACTCAAGGACAAAACAAGCAAAATCAATAGAACAATTGGGCTTACTTCAAATCAAAACTGAAAGTAATGCTAGGTAACTCATAACAAGATGAATACAACCCCGCCTCTACTGTCCGGGAACTCTCCCTATAACAAATACACCGTTACTAACCCACAAGAGGATTTAAAGGGTATTACCACACGAAGTGGTGTAGCTTACAGGGACCCACGAATCATACTACTTCCCTCCCACAGTAGTAGTAACGTGAACCCGAGTCACAAAGACATGATGCCTCCTACTAAATAACGGAAGCACCGAAGACAGTCCCACCTCCGGTTTGTCCCCTATGTCCATCATGAATCAATCTCTGAGCATGCAAAGCTCCAAGTTAGTGCCTCAGGCCCTATAACCAAAGCAAGGCTCATCAATTCATTTTCCTTCAAGAAGAAAATAATTAAAGCAACGTCGTGAGGAAAGCTAAACGACCTAATCAAATGGAGTAACCACACAAACCAAATTGAGAAATTACTATTAATCTTTTGGGATTTTGAGTTTCGAAATATCTTTACGGATGCCTTGATCTTTATGCCAAAAATCGCACTCGACTCTAAAAACCTTAATCGAAACAAGGAAACAGTGAGTGAAATGGCCAAGTTACCCTATAGTATGAGAATATGCTCAGGCCGTCATCCTAAACAAGTTACCAAAGAAACTTGAACCCAGGCCTGATTTCTCATTCCATTGTTGAATTCTCTGGGATTAATACATGCAATGCCTTAGGCCGAACTTGGCGCAAGCCTTAATCTTATCCATATTCCGTCTGGAAAACTCTCTCTCTTTCCCGAACTAACCCCAGACTTGCATGAACGCTTGAATTAGCGGAACCGTATTCAATCTCTGAACCAATCTGGTATCGCTGAAGACGTCTATGTAACAGTGGAAAGTTCCAATTTCCTACAGATTTCGTAGTCGTCGATTTTGAGCCAGACCCCCGAGTACCTCTAATTCTCAAGAGGAGTTACTTAAAAACAATATCGTTGCATTAATCGATGTAGTACGAGGCGAAATAACCCTTCGTTGGCAGAGAGCATTACAATCAATCCTTGACAACTTCGAGGTACACAGCTAATTACAATCATATGACGGTAAACCGAATGACGTCACCTGATATGGCTTGTTAAGAAATACTCTCAGAGAATTTCTTGGTTTCTCAAATGTGATCTCGAGTGCAATCCACTCCTTACTATGATCCAATCGTCTCTACTTCCTTCTCCAACTTTAACTCCATTCGTGGAACCAGTGACTTTCTCTTTTTCGAGCAGAAGACCGACTCTTTTACTTGCTTTAGAGATGATCCATCTTCACCGAAAGTTGAAACCAACTTAATAATGACCCCCGCAGTGGACATACTTCTCCTCGAAGCAATTCTAAATAGTGAACCATCACCACCTCTTCAAGGAAATTATTTTCCTGAAACTCGAAAAGATCTTAAGATTTGTGAAGCAAACAATGAAAAATCTTCAGTTAATGAGCCCCTTGAGGGTTGACTCAAGGACTTGCCACCATCAATTGAATAATCATTTTAGGAGGGTAACGACAAGTACCCGTCATAATTGCAAAAGACTTGAAAAATGAGGAAAAGGCAGCACTAATCGAGGTATCTTTAAGTCCCACAAAGCGAGCCATCGCTTTGGAAACTTTCTGATATCACAGGGTATTACCCAGAGTTTTGTACATACAAAATTCTCAAGGAAGAGGACTAATGACCAAACGGTTTTCACATGCATCAAGAGGCGGGTAAATCCAAAAATCCACGACGTCATCAAGAAAGAAGTTGAAAAGCTTCTTGACGCCGGATTGATTTATCCAATCTCTGACAGTCCATGGGTAAGCCCGGTGCATTGTGTACCAAAGAAGGGTGGCATGACCGTTGTCAAAAATGGCTGGAAAATGATCTATACGACACGATTGGACACAGGGTGGAGAGTGTGCATCGACTACAGAAAGTTTGAATGAGGCTACCCGAACAAGGTACCACTTCCCACTTCCCTTCATGACCAATATGGCTCGAAAAGACTCGCGGAAACCCATTCTATTGTTTCCTCGATGGCTTTTCAGGTATTTTCCAGATTCCCATAACGCCTAAGGACCAAGAAAAGACAACCTTTACTTGCCCAAACGGAACATATTGGCTATCGTCGCAATGCCTAATGTTGGCTATGCAAGTGCACCCGGCACGTATCCAATACGATGTAATGATGGCAATCTTCCATGACATGATCGAGAAAACTATGGAAGTGTTTATGGATTACTTTTCAGTCTTCGGGGATTCTTTCTCTACGATGCCAATCCACTGGACCAAAATGTTTGAAACGTGTGAAGACACCAATTTGAACCTCAACTAACTGGAGAAAGCCATTTCATGGTGAAAGAAGGCATTGTTCTTGGACACAAAATCTCTAAATCAGGAATTGAGGTCGATCGAGCTAAAGTTGATGTTATCGCCAAGCTCCCTCACCCGACTACTGTGAAAGGTGTCCGAAGTTTTCTTGGGCATGCCGTTTCACCACGATTCATACAAGACTTTCTCAAAGATAGCCATCCCAAATGACTCATTTGAGTCATGAAAAAGAGGACTCCATTTTTCTTCTCAAAAATAGGAGTATCGAATCCTATAATAAACATAAAAGAAAATGACTGAGACTCTAATTTTGATGCTCCCGACTAGGACTTCCCTTAACGAACTAATGTGTGATGCAAGCGATTTTGCAATTGGGGCAGTCCTAGGGCAACGAAAGAACAAGCATTTCCAACCAATACACTATGCCAGCAAAACCATGACTGAAGCTCAAGCACACTATGTCAAATAAAGACTACACTACGGCCGAAAAAGAATACTTGCCGTATGTAATGCTTTAGAAAGTTTCGGTCGATCTGTTTTTGTCTAAAAACATAGTGTATACCGACCATAATCTGCTATAAAGTATCTCTTCGCTAAGAAAGATGCTAAGCCAAGACTGATGCGGTGGATCCTTTTGCTCCAAGAATTTGATGTTATCAATCCGAGACAAAAAAGAGCAAAAGAAATAAAAAAAAAAAAAAAAAAGAAATATCTGGCCGCAGACGTCAATCTTTCTAGACTTGAGAACCCACCATCATATAAACTCGAGAACAAGGAAATCACTTGAAACATTTCCTCTCAGAAACTCTTGGATTGGGTATGCTCTTAGTGCTGATAGTAACCCCATGGTTTGTAGATTTCGCAAACTAACCTATGCGGGGAATTTCGTTGTCAAAGGAATGACATCACCAACAAAAAACAAGTTTTTTCAAAGAATGTCAAACACTACTTTTGGGATGACCCCTTCTTGTTTAAAATCTGTGCGATCAAATGAACCGGCGATGTGTGCACAGGCAAGGAAGTTCTCGACATCCCGAAGCTTGCCACAATGGACCCACAAGGAACATCATGGTGCCAACATCTCACCGCCAAAGTTCCTTTGATGCCGATTCTTTATTGCCATCAATATATAAGGATTCATACCATGTTGGTATAAAAATTTGTGACTCGTGCCAACAAAGAAAAATTTTCACAAAGGGATAAAGCCTCGAAAATCCATCCAAGTTTGTAATCTTTGACTAGGGGCATCGACTTACATGGGACCCATCCCATCATCTAAGCCAACAAAAACATACTTGTTGCTGTCGACTATCTGTCAAAATGGGTGAAGCAAAGGCGCTCTCCCACCAACGACTCCCGAGTAATTTGTCAAATTTCTTAAATCTCATCTTTACCGAGATATGTGCTCCTGTGCCATCATCAGTGAACGTAGGAAACACATTTTTGCAAATGACAGCAGTTTGCAAAAGGTCATGCTTAAATATGGAGTCCACTCTCGTCTCTCCACCGCGTATCTCACCCCCGAACAAGTGGGCAGGTTGAAGTATCAAATCGTGGTTTAAAAAGAAATCTTAAAAGGACAGTGGGCAAAAACCGTGCCTCTTGGTCGGACAAACTAGATGACGCTCTCTGGGCCTTCTGTACAGCATACAAAACACCCATCGGGTGTACTCCGTACAAGCTTGTATATGGAAAGGCATGTCATCTACCGATTGAGTTGGAGCACAAAGCTTAACTAGAACCCTTAAAAACAAAACTTATGATCTCCAAAACAGCAAAGTGATCAAACGCAAAGTTCAACTCAAATGAATTAAGTGAACTGCGTGAACAAGACCTAAGAAAATTCGTTGCTCTAGCAAAAGAAAACTAAGAGAATTCATGGACGCAAAGATCAAAAACCCGTTTTCAACTTCGGGTGATCAAGTCCTCCTCTTTAACTAATATTGAAAATTTTCTCAACGGCATGTTGAAGTCCCGTTGGACAGCGACAATTACCATTGTTCAATTTTTTTCGCGTATGTACCGTTGGAGTTATCTCAGAACTCCTGGCCAACTTGCAAAGTAGAATGGTCATCGTCTCAAGCACTACTGACTTGGATGGTGAATATCCCTGCTAATTGATATCCAGACCACCAAACCTTCCCTAAGGACAACTGAATTCAGGGAATTGGGGTCAAGCTTAGTGACCCTAAATACAAGCGTATTCGTAGGGAGGCAACCCCATGCTTATCTTAGTTTATCAGTAGTAGTAGTATGCTAGTTTATGAATAAGTGTTTAGTTGTTGTGAGAAGGCTTGCCTCTTTCCTTTTCCATGTGTTGTGTTTTGTGCTGTATTGTCCAGGATGTCCCCCGGATTTTTGAAGTCTCTTGTGGCTATTTGTCCTAACGATCGCAGAGAGCTCCACAATCCTCAGCTTCATTTGGGAATCCCGATATCCTAATCTTATCGACTAACGTTTATCTTTAAGCATACTTCATAAACGGCTTAGGATTTACGTAGAAACCCTTAGTAAAACATTGAGGACAATGTTTCATTCTAGTAGGGGGGATCTCGATTTGAATTGTTTAGCCTGCAGCCATTGTTAACCGACGTAATCCCGTTTTTACCACCAAAATTTCAAAAAAATGAAAAAATTTTAAAATTTTCAAAAATAAAATAAGTGTTTTGTCACAATTTTGACTTTCCTGCTGGTAGAAATAAGAAATAAAAATTTTTTTTTTACCGCGTCGAGCATCTGGTTGAGCTCTAGCTTGTTCCTTAACTTTTAGACTAAGCGTTCGCGAATATTCGCGAAGAATGAAAAATGATAGTGTTAAGTATGAGTTGTATGCTAAACAAGGATTATTTGGAAATCTTAAGAGCTCATGTGTGTAATTTGTCGCTTTTTCTCCCATAAGATTCTAACCTGATTAATATACGTGCTACTTTTGAAAATTAAACTTAAATCAATAATTTTTATGTAGTATATAGCAAAAAAATGAAACTTTAGACTTAGTTCAAATTTTATAACTTGAATTTTCAAAAAGAACGGTTTTCATCAAAAAAAAATGCAAAACATAATAAACTGTGGTTTGATAAATAGTTTGTTGTATCTTGGGCCGCTCATAACCAATGTTGCAGCTTCCTAAAGAAAACCCAATAGTAAGAAAATTATCCGAGACTAATAAAAGTTTGCTGCATCTTGCCGGCTCACAACCGATGTTGCAGCCTTCTAAAAGGTCGAGGGTTACAATTGCGTAAATAATTAATATTAAGTGTGAATAAAAGATCTCTTTTTGTTAAACTCAAACATATCTTTTGAAACTTTGCTATTAATTTTATAAGCTTGTGCTTACAAGAAACCTGAGAGTTTTTACACCTAAGTCCGTAGAGTCCCCGATACTAGTCTCTGTGGGAATGTCAAAAGCTGGTCACTTAAAACCGCAAGGTTTGATGTGCCAGAACGAAAGTCGCTACATGGGATGATCTCGCCCTTTAAACTCAATTAACCTCGTGGGTGGAAACGTAAAACATAAATATTTGCAAACGTTGATCCATGGTTGAAATGTCAAAATAGCACACACACCTTAAAGATATAAATTGTCGGGAGTGAAAAGTTTACAAATTGCAAATATGAGTAGTGTTAGCATCTTAACTCATAAGTAACAGTGATTTCGTTTTTAAGCTTGGTTTGGAATAAGTGAAAAGCGGAACGATGATTATATCCTTTTTGAGGGCATTCCGAGGATCGAAATGCATCCTGTTTCTATGATCCCTTAAAGTTATAAATAACGAAATCAAAACGTTCTACGAAAATGAAAAATACAAAAAGATGTCGTAGAATAGGGGGTTGTACATATAAAAAATTGGTAAAAACGGGGATTTTCAAAACTCTTGAGTCTTTAACTTCCTCGATGAACACTTAGCTACTTTTCAAGGTTAGTAGTCGAGGGTGTTTGAGATTCTTAGTTTTCCAAATGCTTACTTCATAGCATTGCATGAGGACACGACAATACCTTAGTATGGGGGATTTTGGTATGTGTTTAATTACACATACCTTTTACCTTTAAAAACAAGTAAAAATAACCACAAACGGACTTAAAATGCCAAATATATGCTTGTTTTGCTAATTGTGTTGTGCAGGAACGGATATCTAAGAAAAGGACGAAAAACGAAGCCAAACGACAAAACCGGACACGGAATGGAAAAGCAGGGAAAAGACAAAGTCCAGTCAAACAAAAAGCCTGAAAAGTCAACTCCAAGCATCTCTCTCAACACAAACAAGGAGAGGAGGAAAAGAGTGAGAATGACTTGGGTGACTTTTTCAAGCTTTTTGTTTGAATGACTTTGGTCTTTTCCACGCTTATTCCATCTGTGTCCGTTTTTGTCGTTTTGGCTTCGTTTTTCCGTCCTTTTCTTAGTAACTCGCGTTCCCTCACAAAACACAATTAGTCAAAACAAGCATATATATTGGCATTTTAAGGTTCCGGTATTTGGTTATTTTTACTTGTTTTTAAAGTAAAAGGTATGTGTAATTAAACACATACCAAAATCCCCCATACTAAGGTATTGCCGTGTCCTCACGCAATGCTATGAAGTAAGTATTTGGAAAACTAAGAATCTCGAACACCCTCGACTAATAACTTGAAAAGTAGCTAAGTGTTCATCAAGGAAGTTAAAGACTCAAGAGTTTTGAAAATCCCCCGTCTTTACCAATTTTTTATATGTACACCTATTCTACACATCTTTTTGTATTTTCCCATTTTCTAGAACGTATTTGACTTTCGTTTATTTAATAACATTCAAGGATCATAGAACAAGTATGCAATTCGACCGAGAATGCTCAAAAAGGAAAATTCAACGTTCCCGACTTATCACTTATTCCAAACCCAAGCTTAAAACGAAATCACTGTTACTTATGAGTTAAGATGCTAACACTACTCATATTTGCAATTTGTAAACTTTTCACTCCCGACAATTTATATCTTTAAGGTGTGTGTGCTATTTTGAATTTCAACCATGGATCAACGTTTTACAATATTCTATGTTTTACGTTCCACCCGAGAATAATGAGTTTAAAGGCGAGATCAACCCATGTAGCGACTATTCGTCCCGGCACATACCCAACCTTGCGGTTAATGTGACAGGCTTTAGACATCCCACAGAGACTATTATCTGGGACTCACGACCCTTAGGTTTAAAAAACTCTCAGGTTTTCTGTAAGCACATAGCTTATAAAATATAATAGCCAAAGTTCAAAAGTATATTGAGTTTAACAAAAAGAGATCTTTTATTCACACTTAATTATTATATATTTACGCAATTGAACCCCTACGACTCTATTAGAAGGCTTGCAACATCGTTTGTGAGCCGGCAAGAGTCAGCAAACGTTTATCAGTCTCGATAAATATTCGTACTATGGTTTTCTTAAAGCTGCAACATAGGTATGAGCCGGCAAGATACAACAAACTTTTATCAACCCACAGTTTATTATATTTTTGCATTTATTTTTTGAGAAAACGTCTTTTTGAAAAATTCAAGTATAAATTTGAACTAAGTCTAAAGTTTTTGCTATATACTACGATAAAAATAAATGATTTAAGTTTAAATTCAAACGTATCACGTATAGTTAATCAGAAAAGAATCTTAGGGAGAAAAAGCGACAAAATTACACACATGAGCTCTTAAGATTTCCAAATAATCCTTGTTTAGCATCCAACTCATACTTAACCATTATCATTTTCATTCTTCGCGAATATCGCGAACGCTTAGCCTAAAAGTTAAGGAACAAGCTAGAGCTCAACATGCTCGATCGGGTCAAAAAGGGGATTAAAAAATTTATTCTTAATTCCACCCCGCAGGAAAGTCAATTGATATTGTGACAAAACACTTATTTTATTTTTGAAAATTTTTTAAATTTTTCATTTTTTCATTTTTTTTTTGAAAATTTGGTGGTAAAAACGGGATTACGTGATAACAACGGCTGCAGGCAAAAATCAAATCGAAGATCCCCCCATACTAGAATGAAACATTGTCCTCAATGATTACGAAGGTTTCTACGTAAATCCAAGCCGTTTATAAGTATGCTTAAAGATAAAACTAAGTTGATAAGATTAGGATATCGGGAATCCCCAAATGAAGCTATGGATTGTGAAGCTCTTGCGATCGAAAGATCAAAAAGGCACAAGAGACTTCAAAAATCCCGAGACATCCTGGACAATACAGCACAAAACACAACACATGTGAAGAGGAAAGGGGGGGGGTGAGAGGGCAAAGCCTCCTCACAAACAACTAAACAACTTATCATAAACTAGCATACCTACTACTTGCTGAAAAACTAGATAAGCAAGGGTTTGCTCCCACGAAACCTGTTTAGGTCAACTAAGCTTGACCAATTCCCTGAATTTCAGTTGTCCTTAGGGAATGGTTTTGGATGTCTGGTGATAACCATAGCAGGGATATCACCTCCAAAGTAGGTGCTTGAGACGATACCATTTACTTTGAAGTTTGCCAGGAGTTTACTGAGATAACCTCAACGTACCATACGGAAAAACTTGAACAATGGAAAATGGTCCTGACCAACAGGGCACTTCAACTTGCCGGAGAAAATTTCAATCTTGAGTTAAAAGGAGGAGGACTTGATCACCGACCGTTGAAACCGGTTTTAGATCTTTGCGTCATGAATCTCTTAGTTTCCTCATTGTAGATCAAAGAATTATTCATAGGCATGATCCACGCAGTTCACTTAATTGCATTGAGTTGAACTTGACGTTTATCACTTGCTGTTGAGATCAAAGTTTGCATTTTTAAGGGCCTAGTAAGCTTTGTGCTCCAACTCAATCGGCAGATGACATGCCTTTCCATACACAAGCTTGTACGGAGTACACCCGATAGGTGTTTTGTATGCTGTACGGAAGGCCCAGAGAGCGTCATCTAGTTTGTTCCGACCAAGAGGCACGGTTTTTGCCCACTGTCCTTTCAAGAATTCTTTTAAACCACGATTTGATACTTCAACCTGCCACTTGTCCTGGGGTGATACCGCGGTGGGAGAGACGATGAGTGACTCCATATTTAAGCATGACCTTTGCAAACTGGTCATTGCAAAAATGTGTTCCACGATCACTGATGATGGCACAGGGAGCACCAAATCTGGTAAAGAGAGATTTAAGAAATTTGCAAACTACTCGGGCGTCGTTGGTGGGGAGCGCCTTTGCTTCAACCCATATTAGACAGATAGACGACACCACAATATGATTTTTTGCCTTAGAAGAATGGAAGGGTCCCATGAAGTCGATGCCCCAAACGTCAAAGATTTCACAAACATGGATGGAATTTTGAGGCATCTCATCCCTTTGTGAAATTTTTCCTTGTCGTTGGCACGAGTCGCAATTTTTAACCAAACGTCGTAGCATCCTTATAGTATTGAAGGCCAAAAGAATCCGGCAATCAAAGACCTTTTTTGGCGGTGAGGAATTTGCACATGATTCCCCTAGTGGGTCCATTGTGGCAGCTTCGAGGATGTCGAGAGCTCCTTTGCCGTGCACACATCGCCGGTTTCATTTAGATCCGCACAGATTTTTAAACAAGAATGGGTTCATCCCAAAAGTATGTATTACTAAACTTTGAAAAACTTGTTTATTCTGTTGGGATGACATTCTTTGACAACGAAATTCCCCGCATGGTTATTTGCGAAATCTACAAACCATGGGGTACTAATTCAGCACTAAGAGCAACATTCCAAGAGTATTCAGAGGAATGTTTCCAGTGATTCCATGTTCTCGAGTTTATCTTGATGTGGGTTCTCCAAGTCTAGAAAGATCACCGGCGCCAGATATTCCTGCTTCCTTTTTTGTCTCGGAATGATAACACAATTCTGAGCAAAAGGATCCACCGCATCAGTCTTGCTTCATCTTTCTAGCGAAGAGATACTTTATAGCAGAATGTGTCGGTATAAACACTAAGCTTTTAGACAAAACAAGATACGACCGAAACTCTCAGAAAGCATACACTTACGGCAAGTAATTCTTTTCGGCCAGTAGTGTAGTGTGCTTGGAGCTTCAGTCAAGGTTTTGCTGGCATAGCGAATTGGTTGGAAATGCTTGTTCTTTCGTTGCCCTAGGACTGCCCCAATTGCAAAATCTCTGCATCACACATTAGTTCGAAGGCTAAGTCCTAGTCGGGAGCAATCAAAATTGGAGCCTCAGTCAATTTTCTTTTAAGTGTATTAAAGGATTCGATACACTCTTTTGAGAAGAAAAATGGAGTCTCTTTTTCAAGCAAATGAGTCATTGGGCGGGCTATCTTTGAGAAGTCTTGTATGAATCGTCGGTAAAAACCGGCGTGCCCAAGAAAACTTCGGACACCTTTCACAGTAGTCGGGTGAGGGAGCTTGGCGATAACATCAACTTTAGCTCGATCGACCTCAATTCCTGATTTAGAGATTTTGTGTCCAAGAACAATGCCTTCTTTTACCATGAAATGGCTTTTCTCCCAGTTTAGGACCAAATTGGTGTCTTCACACCGTTTCAACATTTTGTCCAAGTGGGATAGGCATGTAGAGAAAGAATCCCCGAAGACTGAAAAGTCATCCATAAACACTTCCATCGTTTTCTCGATCATGTCATGGAAGATTGCCATCATACATCGTTGGAACGTGCCGGGTGCATTGCATAGCCCAAAAGGCATGCGACGATAGGCAAATGTTCCGATGGCAATAAAGGAATTGTCTTTTCCATTAGGTCCTTCGGGTCCGATGGGAATCTGGAAAAAAACCATGAAAAGCCATCGATAAACAAAAGAATTGGTTTCCCCGCGAGTCCTTTCGAGCATTTGTTCCCATGAAAAGGGAAGTGGAAGTGGTCCTCGGTATCCTCATATCAACATTCAGTTATTTGGTCGATGCACACTCTCCACCCAGTGACCAATCGAGTCGGTAAAAACAATATTCAACATTTTTCACAACGGTCATTGCCACCCTTCTATGGTACACAATGCAACCGGTCTTACCCATGGACAGTCAGAGATTGATAAATTCAATCCAGGCGTCCCAAGAAGACTTTTCACTTCTTTCTTGATGACGTGCCGAGGATTTTTGATTACCCGCCTTTGAAGCTGAACCGTTGGATTCATAGTCCCTACTTACCATGAGATTTGTATGACAAAACTCAGGGTTCATACCCTGATATCAGAACTGTTTCCAAGGCGATGGCTCGCTTTGTGTGACTTAACACCTCGATTAGATCTGCCTTTTCCTCCATTTATTCCAAGTCTTTTTGCAATTATGACGGGTAACACATGTCGTTACCCTCCAAAATGCATAATCCAAAATGAGTGGCAATCCTTGAGCTTCAACCTCAAGGGGCCACAAAAACTGAAGATTTTTCATTGTTTGCTTCACAAATCTTAAGATCTTTTCGAGTTTCAGGAAAATAATTTCCTTGGAGAGGTGGTGATGGTTCACTATTTAGAATTGCTTCGAGGAGAAGTATGTCCCCTTCAGGGTCATAATAAGTTGGATCAACTTCCGGTGAAGTTGGATCATCCTCTAAAGCAAGAAAAGAGTCGGCTTCTTCGAAAAGGAGAAAATCACTGTCCCCGAATGGAGTTAAAGTTGGAGAAACAGTAGAGACAATTGGATCATAGTACGGAGTGGGATTGCCACTCGAGATCACATCAGAGAAACCAAGAACTTCTTGAGAGTATTCTTCACAAGCCATATCAATGACGTCAATTCGGTTTGCCGTCATATGATTGTAATTAGCCGTGTACCTCGAAGTTTGGTCCAGATTGAATGTAATGGCCTCTCTGCCAACACGAAGGGTTATCTCGGCCCTCGATACACTCGATTAATCACGAATTGTTTTTTAAGAAAACTCCTCTTTAGAATAGAGGTTACTCGGGGGTCTGGCTCAAAATTGACGAACTACGGAAATCTGTAGGAAATGAACTTCCCACGTTACATAGATGTCTTCAGAGATACGATTGGGTTCAGAGATAACGGTCCGCGAATTCAAGCGTCATGCAAAGTCGGGTTAGTTTCGGGAAGAGAGAAGTTTTCCAAAGGAATATGGCATAAGAATAATGCTGCGCAAGATGGCCAGGCATTGCATGTATTAATCCCAAAAATTCACATGGAATGAGAAATCGGCCAGGGTCTCCAAGTTTCTTTGGTAACTTGTTTAGGATGACGGCTGAGCAATTCTCATTCAATAGGGTTCCCTACCATTTCCACTCAACTTTTCCTTGTTTCCGATTAAGGTTTTTAGAGTTGAGGCGAATTTTGGCATAAGCATCAAGGCATCCGTAAAGCTAATTTCGAAACTCAAATCCCAAAAGATTTCATAGAATTTCTCAATTTGGTCGTTAGCTTTCTCACGACGTCTTTCATCATTTCTTCTTGAAGGTAAATATGGAATTTGATGCTTTTTGGTTAGGCCTTGAAGCACTAACTGGAGCATTTGCGGGCTCAGAGATTGATTCATGATGGACAATAGGGACAACCGGAGGTGGGACGTCTTCGGTGCTTCCGTTATTATAGAGGCATCATGATCCTTTGTGACCTCGGGTTCACGTTCTACTACTTTAGGAGAGGAAGTAGTATGAATCGTGGGTCCCTTGTAAGCTACACCACTTCGAGTGGTAATACCCTTTAAATCCTCTTTCGGGTTAGTAACGGTGTTACTAGGGAGAGTTCCCGAAGTAGAGGCGGTATTCATTTTGATGAAGTTACCTAGCATACTTTCAAGTCTTTGATTTGAAGTAGCCAAGTTGTTCAATTGATTTTGCATGTTTTGACCTTGAGTTTGCATGTTCCTCATCACAGCATCATTAGCTTTTACGTAGCTATGGAAATCTTCCTTTTATACACCATGAATTTGAAGGACTGGAGCTTGATAGCGGACTGATAAGCAGAGGTTGAACGAACCAGAGGTCGTGATAGACTTGACCTTGATGAACCGGGGATTGGTAAGCTGGAGCTTGATTGAAATTCCCTCGGTTTTGGTTGTAACGATTCTGATTGTTTCCTTGATTTTGCATATGATTGTTTTGAACGGGAGGAAAACCGGGTGGTCGAATTTGATTTGAAATCGGGGCTCGATAACCGGTGTTTCCTTGGTTGTAGTTAGCTGCGGCTGCTTGAGAGACATATTCTTGGATATTATCTCGATAAACATTGCCAGAAGTGGCTGGACAAGTTTGGTAGGAATGAGCACCACCGCAAGTAACACAACTTTCCTCAACCTGCTTGACAGGGAGAGAGAGCGGGAGATTGATTTTTCTTGTCAAGGAGTAAAGCTTTCACCATTTCTTTTAACTCAGCAACTTCGGAAGAGATTCCGGGGGTGGAAGTGCTCGCACTCACTTTGGCAACAACGGGTTTGTTGCGTGAATTACGGACTTTGGATTTGCTTTCAATGATTCTTAGGCAATCACGAGGCATTTTGTCCAAAAAGTTGAAAACCCGCTGCGGAATTTAACGAATCGTGATGTTAGAGTCAAAGGCATTATAGAATATATCAATGTTGATGCAACTCAAAAACCATGATGTGGACATGGCCGAATGAAGTCTTAAATCTATCCCATGCATCGTAAAACGTCTCATGCAAACCATTGTTAGAAATCTCGTGATTTCATTTCTACGATTTGTGTTTTAAGAAGGAGGGAAAAATATGTTGATGAATTTTTGAGACAAGGATCATCTCCAAGTATGAATCGATCAAGGTTCTTTTTCAAGCCAAATCCGGCTGCACCTCAGAGGGACAAATGGGAAAAGCATAAAGCTTTACCGACGTACTCAGGGACCGTCGGGAACTTCATCGTAGAAGTGAACTTGTTGAAATAACGGATGTGGCATGAGGATCTTCTTTGTCATGACGAAAATTGTCTTGTTTGAACTAGGGGGTTGAATTAAACCATGCTCAACTCAAAGTTAGCATTGATTTCAGGGACTACAATTGCATCTTCGAACCCTCGGTGTGTGCTTCGAGCAATGAGCCATGGTATACGTCGAACATCCATTGGAGTGGGGGAGGAAGTTGGAGGATTTTCAAAAGGGTCTTCAAGATTGAAAGGTTCACAACAGCTGGTGGGGCCTATTGGTTGTTGAATATGAAGATGTACGAGTTTGGGGAACGAGTGTGCAACACTAAAAAGGAAAATTACACTCATTTTTTTTTGGTTTTTTGGTTATCAAACGTAAATCCAATATATTTAATAACGGACAACGAGATAAGACAACATAAAGCCTAATAATCGACAAGTTCTCGAAACTCTTCGAAAAGAAAAACGCACAAAGGAGCGGAGTAAAAGGAAAGCGCGAAGCTAATAAAAAACCTTTTCCTTTAGGGTGCGTAGTTCCTATGCAACACCCCATTATAACCCCTCTTAGAGTTTGTTTAAATCTTTTAAAAGGTTGAACCGTACTCGCTAGTGAAACGAGAGAAAAAAGAGACAGTTTTTAAATCTAATGTTCGAATTGGGAACCAACAAGTATCACCGGACATTATTATGATAATACCTCAATAGAGAATATTTATATTTTGTATTTTTACCAATTTGGAATTTAATGAAAATTAAAAGACAATGTTTTTTATATTTTTGGATTTTTCTTTTTTTTTAGTTTTTAAATGATAATTATACTAAAAAGAAAATGAAAATATTTTCGTACTTTTTGGTTTTTTTTGGGTTTTTTTTTAGGATAATATGCACAAGAAATTCAAACACAAATCCAACGTAGAATAATCGAATACAGCTCCCCGCCAGCGGCGCCAAAATTGATTAGTGTTTTTTCAATCAAACAATAATACATATAATAAAATATAAAATATATATAAGTCTAAAAAAACAACAAATCAATAAAACCAGGAGCAGTATAGAATGTTCCCGGGTCGTTAATCCCCAACGAGGCTGTGCTGGAAAATCGATACGGTCGGAAGATGAGGAGATTGAAAGAGAGAAAAGATATAGATTGTGGGAAAGCTAAATTAAACAATAACAAACAAAAACGATTAAGAAAAACCTAAAAATTATGAAATTAAGCTAGAAAACGAGAGCACGAATCCCGAACAAAGGGGAAAAACCAAAAACTTCAAAATTAACCCTACGAAGAATTTTACTTCCTAAACTACCTAGGGGACTAAATAACTAAGAATGAAAAGACTAGACTGAAAACGGAGGTCGTTTTACCCAAAAACGAGATTCAAGACAAAAACCGCACCCAAGCCGTTCTGTTAAAAATCAAAAAAGATACAAAAATGACCCCTACTAAAATTATTTATATTTACCTACAAACTATATGACTAAATAAAATAGTTCTAAAAAAGAAAAATATTTTTATATGATAATTTTTGTTTAATTTTTAAAGATTTTTTAAACATTTAACTAAATTAAATTGTAAAAATACTAAAAAACGATTTTAAAAATTCTGAAAAATTTTCCTAAAATAACAAGGACACTAAATTACTACTACTTAAAATGAGAAAGGAAAATTTGCTATAAATAAGCCCTAAAATAAGCTGATGAAACAGCTTATGTGCATTACAAAGCCAAAATGCCCATAATACCTAAGCCCTTGGGATACTAACGTAAAAGTCCCAAGGGCGCAGCGGTAAGTGTATAAAAGAGAGGTGTACGAGGGTAGAGACCCGGGTTCGAGTCTTGCTCACCCGGGTCACCCCTTGTCTCCTTTCTTTTTTTTTTGGAAAAACTTTGTGAACCAAAGTTGTTAAGCTTATTGAGCTTAACAACTTTCAAAACTACAACTTTTTCTAGAAAGCTAAGAATAAGCTAAAAATGGGCTTTTTAAGTCGACATAAGCTTAGACTAACTTAAGGGCTTAAAATGCTAAGTCTTGGACATTTAGACTAATAAGCTGAAACTTGGACAAATAAGCTAGAGAATTAATTTAACCTAACCTAGATAAGCATTTTGAGCTAAATTCTACAAACTAAATAAGCTAAAAAAAGAGCTTAAGTGACAGAAACCTAAAATAAGCTTATAAGTAAAAAGGGCTTAACTGTTGACTCTAAATAAGCAAGGAAAAAAGGGCAAATAAGCATTCACAACTAACTACACTATCCTAATAAGCAACTAGGAGTACAAATAAGCCATTGAGTTAAGCTCAATAAGCTAGAAAATAAATAAGCATTCCCTACACTATGCTAAGCTAAAACAGGCAAAGGGCTATTTTGAGCTTAAAAATAAGCTATCTAAAGAGCTTTTTAAGGACTGAAATTGAGGAGACTTACAAAAGAGCTTATGGGCTCTCAGAATAAGCCAAAAGCTTGGGCTTGAGTACACTAAAAAGCTAGATAGAAAGGCTTAAAAGTTGGCCCCTAGCACCAGGGGAAAACTTATGCTAAAAACAAGGGCTTATTTGACAGCTTATTTAAAGCTGTCAAATAAGCTCAAATGAAAAAGATAAGTTAAAACAGCTTAAGTACACTAGGAAATGGACTTGTGCACCAATTTTTAACTACCAAAAACCATTTAATCCTGCTGATTTTAAAGAGTGAAAAAGGGCTTTTAGCTTTTTAAAACTGACACTTACAACCTTGGTGGTTTTGACTCAACAAGTCAAGTGTCCTAAAGAGATTTTGCCAGCTTGTTTAGACACAATATTGACACTCTTTTTGAACCCCAACTTAAGTACACAAGAGCTTATGAAATAAGCTTTTGTATACCCTTAAAAAATACACAGTTTCAAAAATCACTTGTTAAGAACTTAAAAACAGGTTTTGACAAAAGAAACTTTTGAAAAACAGACTTAGATTAGCTTAATACTTAAGCTAAATCTAACCAACTTGACAACAACCCATTCAAAACCCTTTTTGACCCGTTTTCACTTTTAACCCAAACACCCCCTTAATATTTTAAAAATGACTTTTAAAACTATAAGAGCTAAATTTACTAAAATTTTTGAAAGACTAATACTACTTATGCAATTTAAGACAATAAAAAGATTAAAAGCAGAACTAATAAGCACTTTTTAAAGACTAATAAGCTAGACAGAATTAAGCTATTTTTTGACAGTTTTCATCAAAATGCATAGAAATGAAATGAAAAGCACTAACAAGCATACTTTAGCATAAATTAACACTAATAAGCACAAAAACAGTAATAAGCTAAAAAAAATAAGCTAATAAGCTATTGCTACAGTAACTTTAAGCAAAATTTAAAAGGAATTTTACCTTTAACCCTTGCTCAAAACAGGGTTTTTTTGAGACCTAATAAGCTCTAAGTCCTACCCACAGCTTATAAATAAGCTTAAACTAAACAAAACCAATAAGCCTTCCAAAATAGCTTATTCATCCTTTCTTTCTTAATCCAACAGTACTTTGTCCACCTTTTGAATTTCCCTTAAACTTTTGTTTAGAAGTTTTGAAAACAGATTATATGATATAGAAAAAAGTAAAACAAGTAGCTTAGAAACACAATGTGTAAAATTAACTTAACTTAATTTTCATTAAAAATGAAGTACAAGTACATGAAAAACTTTAAACTGAAAACTCAAACTTAAAACACTAAAAACTACTTAAAACTTACTCTTTTGCCACATTGGGCTTACAATGCTTTAAATAGTAGAATACGACTAGGGTTTCTGTCTTCATGGACTTCTTGCAATTGTGCTTGTTTGTAGACACAAAAAGTGCAGTGTGTTTGTTGTGGGTGTGCAAAGAACAAGCAATCCTGGCCCTTCAAAATTCTTGGAGCCCAAGCCGAAAATTCTCAACCTTTGATCAATTTTGGTGGGGGTTTGGATTGCCAACATGGAAATCCCATGTGGGGGTGTGGGGTTTAAGATGGTGAAGGATTTGGATGTATGTTAGGGGTCAATCAAGGTGAAAATGACAGTTTGTGGGGTTGGGGAGATTTGGCGGGAAACCAACGAAGGGGATGTATAATATTTTGAACTTGGGGTGAAAGTTTGTGGTTTTGGCAACAATAGCCCCTCATGGTTATATATCTCTTTGCACCCATGGTCCTTGTGTTATAACAGGTTTGGGGATTTGGCAAAACAACCCCCCAAGGGTTATAATACCAATTGCACCACACGTCCTTGTTAGTTATAGGAATGAGACCTTGGCAGCTTTGGCCCCTTGTAATTTAACTTTCCCACATTGGCAGTTTGAGCCCTTCTCTTGGTTTCTTTTGTTTTCTTCTTTAAATAAGTTTAGGGTTTTGATAAATTTAACCCTCAAACTTATTTTTCTTCACATGTTGTCTTTTGGATTTGTCGGGGTTGACTTGGGTTGACTTTTCTACACTTGGGCTTGGATTTTGACTTTGTCTTTTCCTGCTTTTCCATTCCGAGTCCGGTTTTGTCATTTTGGCTTCTTCGTTTTTCGTCCTTTTCCTAGTTATTTCGTTCCTCAAATGTTATATCAATTTCAAGAAAATTAACGAGATTACTTTTCAAACGACATTTAGAGGTCGTTCTCCTATATCTTGTGATGTTGTATTATGAAGTAACGTCCCCGTACACATCATTTCGCTGCGATACGAATTTTAGGGGTGTTACAGATTGGTATCAAAGCCAAGGTTATAGAGAAGTAGGTTACATATTTTACCCTAGACTATAACCGTTTTTACAAACATTGCATCACATCAAACATTTTCAAAGTGCATACACACTACTTGCTTATGTGCTTACACTACTTGTTGCATTATGTGCTTACATGACATACATATATATATTATATATATGTTTACATCCCTTTGCGCATATCGTGCATTATTTATATAATAGTTATTTATATAAATACCAGAACGTCTTCTTAGACATTGTGAGTTGCACAATGGTCTCACTTCATTCTCAGACATTGTAAGTTAAACAATGGTCCCCAAGAAAATTTTTCATAACTTTATACAATATCGTATTACGCGAAAGCCGTCATAATCTTTGTTTGCAAGGGATTATGAATGAATCTAAGTATTACAAGTCTTGTATGGGCGGGACTTGTAATAGGAGGATTAAAATGATAATTGCCATGTTGACTCGTTCATAATGACCTTTAGCTTATTTACTTTAATTCGAGTACACATTAATTGTCTTGAACTCTATGTCGATTTCCCCTGATTGTTTGGGCATCCTTCGTACTCCGAAGACGAGTTTTAAACACTCGTGTACCGATACGTCATAGAGCACACAGCAAATCGTCATGGTCTTCTACACCTCAAAAACTTTATGTGAACAGCTGTTGCAAATTCAAAATTATTAAGTAGGATGATTTATAATCTCTTTATTTAAAAGGATTGGGACGCCTTTTCGGTTAAATAAAGAAATTGTAAATCACCGAACCATAAGTTTATCATTTCTTACTTACATAAATTTGGACGCTTCTTTATGTAAATAAGGAATTATAAATGAGTGGGCTTAATGGTATCCGATATGAAACGAGTATGAACTCGAACCCTGATAATCACCGGAATCCGTTAAAAAGGTTTAGAAGCACAATAGTGTCTTGCCACTCAACAGAATCTTAATGCCTCGCTTGGAATTACCTTATCTCATTCCTAAGTTATTATTATGTGTTTTACAAATCCTTACGATCATGAACTGTTCGTAGAACTAACAACTTTGTTACACACTGATCTAATGGAGTTGATATCATCTTCGAGCTAACGACTGAGTACCAATTCCGATGTCCATCGCAATAATTTTTTCCCCGCGAGCAACTCCCATTTGTTTAGAACTTATAATGGGATAACTGTTTCTTGAAATGGTCCCTCATACTCGCATCCCACACCAGTGTATATAATTATCGACGATATGGTCGTTTCTATTGGGTCCTGGAGCGTTGCCAGCTTTGACAGCTTATCCCATAGGTAATAGCACCCCTCCTTAAACCAATAAACACCTACCGATGAAACAGTCTAGTCAAACTATTCCAATTCGTTCACTAGTTACGAAGACTAGGCCGCGATACATCTTGGAACTTGCAAGTAAGTTGGTACTTACCTACATAAGCCACATATGATGTAATCATCGTGAACCATTACAGATAGCAGAAAAGAGACTATCGTCATGGAAACATTAAGGACTTTTAATAGCAGACACACTTACGAGACTACACATTCTTTTGATGATTTCACTAACAAATAGACATTTTTTACACGTATATCAGTCATAGGAACTGTAAAGATTATTTTATGAGATAACCAGCATTTTAAGATTAAAATATCCAAGTTCATACTAGACCCAAAATTTTAGTAATATTGAGATTGTCGAGACATAAAATTTTGTTGAATAAAGTTATCATCGTCCGGTTTAGAACAGTTTTATTAAATCTTAAATCGATTCTGGGTCACACAATTCGGTAACGACAAAATTAAATCTCGGACCGAGATTTCATTAAGGGGTAGTACTGTAACATACCGCCAATGTTTTGGAATTTTAAATGACTAATATAAACTTTGACTTTTCAGGTCCGATCTTACTTTTTGACTTTTGATCTTTTAAATCGTCACATAAAACATTGCCGCGTAACTTTAAAATTTACGGAACATATTTCAAATATAAGAATCAAATTTATTATTACATATCTTTGGGTACATAATTAAATTATATCGTTATATAATATTAAAATATATATATATTAATAATATAGTAAGATACTTATATAAATATAAATATATATAAATATATAATAATATATATTATTAACTTATTTGACTAAAAATTATAACATCACTATTCGACGCAAAATGTTAATTTATAATTAATTATCGTAAGTTATTTATTAAAAAGTATTTAATAAATAATAATCATTTCAAATAAATGATTATAAAAGATTTATAAAATAATAGTCATATAAATACTCATTTTGTTGGAAAAATTATTTGGAAAACAATGGCGCAAGTTTCGTATTTTAAATCATCCGTTAAGTGGCCTAAACGAGACCCGACCATAATTTAACAATATTAGAGACTTTGGTCCCTGTGGAAATACTTACACAATTAACCCTCAAGTATCATACACTTTTCACTTTGATTGAGAACATTTTTTTATATATATAAGTAACCCTTTTAGGGTTTACTTCAATTCATTTTTCTTATAAACCTAAAAACACACACCACCATCCTCTTTATATATTTTCCGGCGCCACCACTTATCCGGCCACCTTTTCCAGCCAATCTCCGGCGCACCTGCAACCATCACCACGCAACAACCACCACCATCCGATCTAAACGAGTTCCGATGCATATCATCACCCCTACCACCTCGTCACCACGACTGCCACCACAGCCGCGACACAACCACCGCCATACACGCGTTGGGTTGTATAGTACCACCAAAGGCGTGTTTGGTTGAACATAGCACCAAAGGGTGCGTTTCGTTTTGATAAAAACTGCACCGAGGAGTGCCCGCCTCGCTGTACAGCAGCCCTGTAAAGGGTGTTGGTTTCGATGGTTTAACAGCCACCCGAAGGGTGTTTAACTATTGCGTTTGGTTCTTGTTTCACAGAAAAGGGGTGCGTTCGGTTTCGTTATAACAGCACCAAAAGGTGCGTTTGGTTTTCTATAAACACCAAAGGGTGCGTTGGATTTATTGAAGCAGCAGACGAGTGCGTTGGGTTTTTGGGTCAGCCACCACAAGGGTGTTTATTATGTGGTTTTTCAGATTGGTGCGTTTGATTTTGTAGAAATCAGGGTGCGTTTGGCTGCTATAAAACGCAGCAAGGGTGTGTTTGTTTATTCATGCTAACACCACAAAGAGGCGTGTTTGTTTCTGTGGAAGCTCGCAGCAGATTAGGGATGCGTCGGGTTGATATAGAATCGACCAGGGCGCGTTTGGTTTAGGTAGAATAGCGATAAGGGCGCGTTTGGCATTATAGCAGATAAGGGGTGTTTGTTTTTGTGCGGTTGGTTGGCTGTAAACAGCCTTATGGCTGCGTTTGGTCTTATTGGAAAAAGATAAGGATGCGTTTGGTTTGGTAGAAAAACAACTAGGGTGCATCTGGTTGGGTTTCACAGCGAAAGGGGTGCGTTTGGGGTTTAGCAACCACGGTTGGGTTGTATGGAAACGCAGATTTGGTGCGTTTGGTTGGTTAGAAACAAGATAAGGGGCGTTTGGTTTATATAACAATCGACTAATAAAAATATCATAAGCTTTTATAAATATAAAACCGGACTTAAAGGTGGTTTAATGGTTAAATAATTATGTTATTTATTATTTTGTTTTTGGTATCTAACAGCATTCGGGTGTGTTTGGATCTGGGTTTAACAACGATAACGGGTGTGTTTGGTTTTTAGATCGTATTGGTTATTATTTGGTCTTGTTAGATATAGATTGAAAAATGAGTATATTTGCATCATGGATTGATTGAATTGAGGGAAAATAATTAACTTTTGTTGGTGTGGAAAACGTTACATAAACGAATAGGTCATATCGAGATTTTATAAATTGCTACGCTTAGTAAATTGTTACAAATCTACTTCAGTTTTTATCTTGAAATGTTTTAAGAATTATTAGATCGTGAAAAACCGATAATTAAACGTAAGCTAAAATTTTAAAGATTTCATTTATCTAGTTCATAACTTTAAAACGTGCGTTTATTTTTATAAAGGAACTTTCTACTATATAATACTTGGAAGGTATTATATTATTAAACCATTTTATTTTAATTGTCACCTTTTAGATATAACACATGTCGTGTATTATATACGCTTCGAGTTATCCTTTTGGTTGTGTATCCTGTTATATAATTCACGGTATGAATCATATACTTGGTCAATTTTCATTATGTAATATATACGGAATATGTTACACACTTTGTGTTTATATTTTAATCTATTTTATTTAACCAACCACCAAACTATTACATCATCAAATCTAAATCTTTTATCAACGTGTCACGTTGACGTACTCATTCATCGGAAAAGAATCCAAATACATTATCCTAGGCTAGTGGGACTTAGCCGTTAAGTAAGCTGCAACTTCTTGGTCGAGCCGTTTCAGTTTCCGTTTCGTCTTGTACCCAATGTGTACATTCCCGCCAATCGTTCTTCATCATCAATGTGAGTTTATAGCCCCTCTTTCACTATTTTACAGTTACTTTACAAATCTCGGGGAGAATACATGCTAATTACAACTTGTTTACATATTCATATACAATCTCTTACATACTCTTCTACACACTTGGTTTACATACTTGATTTTGCAATTCTTACAAACATAAGATATGGTGATTACAACTTGTTTCATACTTTTCACATACTCATTACATACAACGTTTACGAATTGTTTACATTACTCGTATCGAACTCAATTACATGATTTATATCACACTCTTTTTTCTACTTATGGATTTAAGTACTCAAAGCTATTTAACGAATACAATGGTTAATTATTTTATTGGATGCAAGTGTTTTCGGTTATCATCTCCTGTTTTACATGTGCCTGAATACCGATAACCCACCATTGCCACATTATCATGAACTGTTAACGTTCTGGACCGGCGAGGGACCGGTTGAGGGAAGACGAGTGTATAACATAGATCTATTTGGGATTGACTATCCCTGTTCGGTGAAGAGATTAGCTCTCACTAGTTTTTCGACCGTACTGAAACACGAACGCATACATGTCGAAACAATTTGGATGTTACGAGTTTGAACATCTACACGGGCCTGTATTTGCATTAAATTGCATACATAGATGTCGAGCTTCAGTTTCATAAGCTTAGCGCAAACAGGTAATATTATTTATTTGGTACTAGGTATCTGTTCTAGGTAGACCCATACATTTTGAAAATTCAACGATCATCACTATCCATACTACTTATTTGAACATTAACTAATTTCTGAACACTTTTTCTTATAGTTGCGCGAAGCAATAAACACTAACTCTTTTGGTTTTACATTTACTCTTACATTTTCGGCGATTATTATAAGGATTGAAATAATCATACATACTTTATAATTCTTTGGATTCCAACATTTACATTTATACTTACAAAACTCTATGACCTCAACCAACTTTAATTGTTTGACAACTTTTTAAGCATGTTTTTTCCTAAGGTGAATTAGATGCTTGGTTACTTGATGTGCATTGGAGTCTAAATTGACAAGATTTCAATCATGGATTTCTACTTATATACAAAATGAGTCGCAAGATCTCCGTTGTGATGGGTTTCAAGCTTTTTTCATTGTGATGCAATTATGGGGACAAAAATTATATCAATTTATGGAAATACACGAGATTACTTTTCAAACGACAACATTTTATAGGTCGTTCTCACCCCTGTATCTTGTTTGTTATTATAAAGTAACGCTCTCACGGACATATTTCCGGCTGCGATACACAATCCATTTTGGGGTGTTGCAGATTGGTGACAGAGCCAAGTTGAAAGAGACTAGGTTGCATATTTACCCTAGAACTATAACCGTTTTTCAACAAATATTGCAATCACATCAAACATTTTCAAAGTGCATACACATTACTTGCTTACTTGCTTACATGACTTGATACATTATGTGCTTACATGACATACATATATATAACATATACATGCTTACATCCCTTTGCGTATACTGTATAATTATTTATATAAGAATTATTTATATAAATACCAGAAAGCCATCTTCTAAATTGTGGAGGTTGCAAACAATGTCGCACTTCGTTCTCAGACATTATAAGTTAAACAATGGTCTCCAATAATATTTTTCATAACTTTATACAATATCGTATTACGCGAAAGCCGTCATGATTTTTTTTGCATGGGATTAGTATGAACGAAGGATTGATTTACAAGTCTTTGGTATGGACGGGACTTGAATAGGATATTGATATGATAAATGTTATGCTGGACCTCGTTTCATACGATCTTTATCTTATTTACTTTAACCGAGTACTCATTAACTGTCTTAAACTCTATGTCGATTTCCCCTGATTGTTTCACTCTCCATCTCCGAAGACGAGTTTCAAACACTCGTCCCATACTTAGTAGAGCACATGCAGCGTCATGTCATCCACCACCTTTAAAACTCTGTGTGTACGCATGTTGCCTCAGAAATTATTAAGTAGGATGATTTATAATCTCTTTATTTAAAAGGATTAGGACGCCTCTTCAGTTAAATAAACAAATTGTAAATCACCGAACCATAAGTTTATCAATTCATTATTTACATAAATTGGGACACTTCTTTATGCAAATAATAAATTATAAATGAGTGGGCTTAATGGTATCTAATATGACACGAGTATGAAATCGAATCCGATAACCATCGGAATCCGTTAAAAAGGTTTAGAAGCACAATAGTGTCTTGCCACTCAGCAGAATCTTAATGCCTCGCTTGGAACTACCTTATCTCATTCTTGAGTTATTACTTTTGCCGTTGCTAATCCTCGCGATCATGAGCTGTTGTGGAGCAAACCGACTTGTGCACACTTAAACTAATGGGGCTGATTCATCGAACTAGCGACTGAGTACCATAATCCGCCGTCTATCGCATAAGCTCTTTTGCGAGCTCCTCTCATTTGTTAAACTTTATGCTGGGAATATTGTTTCTCGAAATGTCCTCATTCTTGGCATCCCATCACCATTTATTATAGTATTGACGTTATGGTCGTTGCTGTTGGGTCCTGGAGCGGTCCCGACTGATTCAACTTTATCCAATAGGTAATGCAACTCCCCTTAAACGAGATAAACACCTATCGACGAAACAGATAGTCGAACTATTCATTTCGGGCCACTAGTACGAAGACTTAGGTCGCGATACATCCTGGAACTGCCAAGTAAGTTGGGTACTTACATCTATAAGCCACGTTGATGTGAATCATCGAACATTTTAGATAGCAGAAAAGAGACTCCGTCATGGAACATTTAAAACTTTATACAGACACACTCACGTGACTACACTTTCTTTTGGATTAAATATCCTAGTCAAACCTAGCCAAAACCTTTGTTATTCCGAGGAGTGCTGAAACATCAAATTTCGCTGAATGAAGTTAGCAGCGTCTTGTTAGAACTGGGCTATTGAATCTTAAATCTTTTCTTAGTCACTCAATCGATTAACACAAATTAAATCTCGGGACGAGATTTCTTTAAGGGGTAGGTACTGTAACATCCGAGAATTTTCGAAATTTTAAAAGACTATTTTAACCTTTGACTTTTCGAGTCTGACTTGACTTTTTGATTTTTGACGTTTTATTGTCTAATAAAAGCAATTACCGCATGACCGGTAAAGTTTTCGGAACGTATTTAAATAATAAATCATATTTATTATTACACACCGCGAGTACAAAGTTATTTTTAACTTATTTGATTTGAAAACGAAAAAGATATATATTAATTCATAGTTGATTTATCAAAAACGAACCACTAAATTACGTTTTCACAACTCGGACTCTAAAGCAATTTGATGTAAAACGATATTTCGAACAACTTTTTAGTTTTGACCGAGACACGAAAACAAGCAGAAAATGACTAAAATAGCCTCGCAAAATTTTGAACACAACGCGTACCGACCCAAGAATAATTAAATTCATATTTAATTATCACTTTTTATTAAATAAAAATATTTAATAAATTAGTTAACATTTTATCCAATAGCGTTTATATAAAAACGCGAACGTCGAAATTAAAGTTTAATTTTTACGGACAAAGTTTACTCGCGTCACCCAATAATACCAAATAAATGATAATGATTTAAATATATTTTATAAAAATATTTATAAAATATTAGTCGTGTAAATACTCATTTTTATGAGAAAATCATTTGGAACGCAATGGCGCAACTCTCGTGTTTTAATTTAATCATTAATTAGCCTAAACGAGCCCCGAACCAATATTTTACAAAAAAATTACACTATTGGTCCTTGTGTTTATATTTTCAAAATCTACCCTAGGCTACCACAGGCTTATCATTATCATCTCCATCACGCACCACCTCCTCACCTCGTGACCACCTTCACCTCCGTACCACCATCGCCACTGTCACCGTCACCAACACCACCACGATGTCACCACAGCCGCTGCCACCACACCCACGCAGCCACCCTCACCACCACCTTCATTTCTTTTTATTGTTTTGAGTTTGGAAACACC
>BQNB010047025.1:4005-35769 GCA_026074375.1 Tanacetum coccineum | reverse complement strand
TGAAAGTATTATATTGATGGTGAATTTTATTTCTTTTTATGGACAATGTTTTTAATTTTTTGATTTTTTTATATTATATATATATTAATAAAAGAAAAATATTTTTGTATTTTTTTATATGAAAATAAACAAAATAACTTCACACGGAAGGATCTTCAAACACAAATTGTCAAACGGCTCAACAATCGTATACAATCCTCCCCGGCAACGGCGCCAAAAACTGATTGAATTGAAACTAATCTTTTTAAATATATATATAAATAAATATATAAAATATACTTATAAATATATAAATATAAGGATAAGAATCAAAAATCTCTTAATTGTAGTAAACCGGAAGTATGATTCCCGGGTAGTTATCCCCAACGAGGACTGCAATTGAAAGTCGAGGGTCGTTTTGATAATAGATGCTTGAATGGAACAAAATTTAGATTGGTTATCTAAAACTACGGGAAAATTAAGGCAAACACTTAAAAACAATTAAGGCAAAACTAATTTAACTAAAAACACAAACTGGGAATCCTAAAACGCGACCTAAAAACCCTAAATTATCAAAATTAAGTCCTAAAATGATCTTTTTGAATTTTATAAGTCTTAATTAACTAAAAGATAAGAACTAAGAAAACTAGACCCAAAACGAAGGTGATTAGGGCTTAAAAACACTAAAAACGTGAACGGGGTTCAATCCCGTTCTTTAAAAAATTAAATTTTGCAATTTTAACCCTACGAAAGCAAATCTAATTTTTCTAAGTCCTAAATGTTAAAAGAAATTTTTCTAAAAAAGAATTATATTTTTTTGACTTTTTTATAATTTTTTATGAATTAAAAACGATTTTAATGAAATTAAATGTTTAAAAATATTAAACTATTTAATAAAAATCTGAAAAAATAGCAAAAGTAGCTTGAACAATGAAGAATCTAATTAAAAATAAGCTGGGAAAAACAGCTTATCAAATAAGCTGTTAAATAAGCTAAAAACGGCTTATAAGCCAAAAGAGCCAAAATGTATTTAAGAGATTGATTTTGCAAAGTTAAACCGAAAAAGACCCAAGGGCGAGTGGTAGAGGGAGTGTGTGTAAAAATGTTTGGTTGAATTGGGGTAGAGGTCTCGGGTTCGAGTCCTGCTCACCCTTGGCTTCCCCCAATTCCTAAATGTTTTTACTTGCCATTTTTTTACAACTTTTTAAAAGACTAAAAAATAAGCACTTTTTACAAAAACACTTTTTTTATAAACCACAAATAAGCACTAAAATAAGCTGTTAAAGGGTGACAGAATAAGCTTTACTACTCTAAGCTATAAAATGCTAACTGTTTGCAATTTAAGCACTAAAAAGCAAATGAAAAAGAGAAATGAGCTAAGACAGGTGATAAGCTATATATAAAAAGCACTTAAGAACACAAATAAGCAATTACAATAAGCTAGAAAGACAGAATAATCAAAAAGCTATAAAACTTAGAAATTTTAAGCTAAAAGGCAAATAAGCTAAAATAAGCTCTAAACTGAAGGAATTAAGCTAAAATGGGCTTAAACTATCCTAATAAGCTATACTAAAAGTAGAATAAGAAAATGCAATAAGCTAATAAGCCTAAATAAGCAAATTAGCTTTTTGTCCAAAACTGATAAGAAAAAAGCCTAGGGGGACTTTTCTAGCTTATTTTTAAGCTAAAAAAGGATCCTTATGGCTTAGTGGCTTATACCACTGAAAAGCTTGGCCAAAAAGCTACAATAAGCAACAAAGTATAAGCAGTTTGAAATTCAAATAAGCACTTAAAAAGCTTCATGAAAAAGCTATCTCAAACAGATTTGACACTTAGACAAATTTTCTTAAACTTTTACAATCTTAACAAATTACCACTTTTGAGCTTAAAAATAAGCAAACAAACAGAACCTTATGAACTTATAACCTACAAACAGATGGAGCTTTGACCTCAAAGAGCTTATATCAACAATCAAAACACATTTGGAAATTCACAATAAGCCACAATAAGCAATTGAAAAAGCTTTTTCTTCTTTTTTTAACACTTAGTTAAAAATGACAGATTTGGCAAAAACTTAAAACAAGAAATACATGCCTATTTGTCTATACTTCAAAGGTATTTCAAGACATGCATAAACACAAAAAAAACACAAAACAACAATAAGCAAGACCACAATCAAATAAGCAAATAAGATGAGCTTAAACCTCATAGTTTTAACCACAAACTCTTAAAACATTAACAATGAGATTTAATACTTAAAAACTTAATCAAACTGAATTTTTGGACAAATTTAAGCTAAACTAAATTGAATTAAGTGCACAAAATAGGTTTTGACCCATTAAAACAGTTAAACGAAACACCCCTTTTAGTTTATGAAACCTTTTTAAAACTTGATTTAGACTGATTTAAGCCACAAATTTCCAAGACCAGATGTTAAAAAAGCTATATTAAGCAAATCTCAATAACAAATAAGCACTCGAATAAGCTAAAACAGATTATGCAAGTTTATAAGCTATTTCAAGACAGATTATAAGAAAACTTAAGAAAGTGATCTCTAAACTATAAAACAAGCATAATAAGCATTAAACATCATAAGCAAACATAAATAAGCAAATATAAGCAGAAATACGCAATGATAAGCAATGCTACAGTAAAATGCAAGAAAATGAAATACAGTAAAATGCAAATTTTTTGAAAATAAGAGACTTACAAAGGCCCTTGCTCAAAACAGGGCAATCAAGCTTATAAATAAGCTAATCTACAAGCTCTAGCTTGTCAAAAGACAAGCTAGTATTGTCCATAAGCCCATCCAAATCCGGCTTATCATCCAAATAAGCTGTGGTGTTTTAGAGTGGATATTTTTTTTCTTAAATAAGGTCTTATATAAGCTTAAGAAAGATTCTTGATAACTTTTAAACACAAATGAGTAAAACGGGTTTTAAGATAAAACTTTAAATTTCATTAATTCATAAAGAAAATATTACAATATTTAAAAGATTACAATAAAAATTAACTAGGTGAAAAACTTAAACTAAAAACTACTTGCCCAAAGGCTTACAAGTAAGCTCTATTTATACAATGCAAAGAAGGTTCTAGGACTTGTGCTTTCTTTGTGAGAGCTCTTGCAGGTGTGTTTGTTGTGTGAGTAGCATCAAAAAGAAATCTTGGCCATTGAAATTTGAGTAGTGTCCAGATCATATCATCTCAACCCTTGATTTCTTGTCTTTTTCCTTCGGATGAATTGAGTTGCAATGGGATTGAAGGGTTGTCATTGTGGTGGGATAAGGTTGGTCGACAAGGGGGAGAAGAAAGGGGAACAGTGTCTTGGTGTATTTTGGCAGGTAGTGAGGACAGGACAACCAAAGGAGATGTACAGTGTTCCCGCTATATTTGAAGGTTTGGGAAATGGGCAAGAATGGTCCCTGGGAGTGTTATATGTTATTACAACCATAGTCCTTAAGTTGTGCAACTATGGTCCTTGAGGTTATATTGGTGTTTGCACTGTTAGTCCTTAAAGGACTAACGGGGTAAAGGTTAAGGGGTAACGGGTAACAGGAGTTATAAGGAGTGTGGTTTGGGCTAGTTTGTTGGGCTGGGTGTGGTATAAAAGGGGCTTGGGCTTTTTTGTAAGGATTAAGGTTTATAAAGTATAAGTGTATAAGTGGGCTGACCCGGGCCCACTAGGTGGGTATGGGTGGGCCTACTTTTGACAATTTAGGTTTTCGGGTTCGGTTTTCGATGCTCTTTCCAATGACACTTCTCGGGGTTGACTTTGACTTTGACTTTTTTTTTGTTGACTTTGACTTGGTCTTTTTGACTTCTCACGGTCTTTTCGTTCTCGTGCTCGGTTTTGTCATTTTGGCTTCGATTTTGTTCATTTTCTTGGATATCCGTTTCCTACACAATACAATGCAAAACATACAAATACAATGTATTTTTGGTACGTTTTTGGTCATTTAAGTCCGGTTTTAGTGGTCAAAGGTATGTGTAATTAAACACATACCAAATCCTCATACTAAGATATTGTCGTGTCCTCACGCAATGCTATAAGTAAGCACATTGATATAAGAATCTCGATCCCCGTCGACTAATTACCTCAAAAAGTAGCTACGTGTTTTCAACGAGGGATTTTTAAGATTCTATAGGGATTTCGAAATTCCCCGTTTTTCCATTCTTTAAAAGTATACACTTATCCTACTTTATATTTTTTGTATTCTTTCTCTTTTTCTCATTTTTTTAGCAACTAACTAACATATTTGACTTTTGTTATTTTCATAACCGTTAGGGATCATAGAACAAGACGCATTTCAATCCTAAAATGCCCCAAAAAGGATAAATTCATCGTCCCCGATTTTTCACTCGTCCCAAACCAGCTTTAAAACGAATCACCGGTTAAATATCAGTTAAGATGCTAACACTACTCATATTTGCAACTTGTAAACTTTTCACTCCCGACAATTATTATAATATAGGTGAATTGTGCCACATTTTGAATTTCAAACGAGGTTCAAACGTTTTGCAAAATTTTCTATGTTCACGTTCCACAACTGAGAATAATGAGTTTGAAAGCGAGATCATCCCTTGTAGCGGACTTTCGTTTTGGGCACATCCCAAACCTTGCGGCTAAGTGACGGTTTTGACACTCCACAGAGACTAGTATCGGGACTCCGGACCTTGGTTTTAAAAACTCTTAGGTTTTCCCGTAGTTAATAGCTTTGTAAAAACTTAAAATGATATAGTGAAAGTTCAAAAGCATATTTAAAGTTACAAAAAAGATATCTTACAGTTATAATTCTCGTTTGTTTAATATTTAAACATAACCTGATACAATTGTAACCCTCGACCTTTTAGACAGGTGCAACCATCAATAGTCAAAGTTCAAAAATATATTTAAATTTAACAAAAAGAGATCTATATTTATTAATTCACACTTAATATTAAACATAACATTGATGCAATTATAACCCTCGACCTTTTAGAAGGCTGCAACATCGGTTGTGAGTCGGCAAGATGCAACAAACTTTTATCAGTCTCGGATTTTTATTCTTACTATGGGCTTTCTTTAAAAGGCTGCAACATCGGTTGTGAGCCGGCAAGACGCAACAAACTTTTATCAGCCCATAATTTATAATTATTTTTTAATCATTTTTCATCATATTTTTCATTTATATATATATATATATATATATATATTACTCTATAATATATAAAGAAGATTTTTTTTGAAAAATTTAAGTATAAATTTGAACTAAGACTAAATTTTTTGCTATTAACTACATAAAAATTTTAATCTCCAAAAATAGCACGTATTATTAATCCGGTTAGGATCTTATGGGAGAAAAAACCACAAATTACATACATGAGCTCTTAAGATTTTCAAACAATCCTTGTTTAGCATCCAACCCATACTTAACACTATCATTTTTCGTTCTTCGTGAATTTCCGTGAACGCTTAGCCTAAAAGTTAAGGAACAAGCTAGAGCTCAACACGCTCGATCGAGTCAAAATTTATTCTCATTCTACCCAGCAGGAAAGTCAAAATTGTGACAAAACACTTATTTTATTTTTGAAAATTTTAAATTTTTTTCATTTTTTTGAAATTTTGGTGGTAAAAACAGGATTACGTGAAAACAACGGCTGCAGGCACAATCAAATCGATAGATCCCTCCCATACTAGAATTAAACATTGTCCTCAATGTTTTAAGAAGGGTCTCTACGTAAATCCTAAGCTGTTTATTAAGTATGCTTAAAGATAAACGGTAGTCGATAAGATTAGGATATTGGATTTCCCAAATGAAGCTGAGAATTTGAAGCTCTTGTGATCGAAGGACAAAACCGCGAGCACGAGAGACTTCAAAAATCCTAGACAATCCTGGACAATCACAATAAACACAAGCAAACGAGAATGGAAGAGGCACACCTCCTCACAACAAAAAACACTTATTCATTACTACATATTACTACTATGGATAAGCATGGGTTGCCTCCCACGAAGCACTTGTTTAGGGTCACTAAGCTTGACCCAATCCCCGAATTCATTGGTCCTTAGGGAAGGTTTGGATATCCGAGACAACCAATTATGGTACGTCCCCTTCAAAGTAGTGCTTAATTCTATGACCGTTCACCTTGAAATTTGGCCCGGAGTTTTGAGATAACTCAACGGTGCCATATGGAAAGACATGGGCAATGGTGAACGGTCCGGACCAACAGGATTTTAACTTGATCGAGAACATCTTCAATCTAGAGTTAAAGAGGAGGACTTGATCACCGACGTTGAAAACTCGGTTTTTGATCTTTGAGTCATGGATCCTCTTTATTTTCTATTTATAGATCAAAGAGTTCTCATATGCATGATCACGAAGTTTATTTAGCTCATTGAGTTGAACTTTTCGGTGATCGCTCGCGGTCTCAAGGTCAAAGTTTGCATGCTTCAAGGCCCAGTAGGCTTTGTGCTCGAGCTTGATCGGTAGATGACATGCCTTTTCGTACACGAGCTTGTATGGGGTACACCCGATGGGTGTTTTGTAAGCTCATGAGGTGATATTTATAAGCGGTGTGGAAGGCTAAAGTGCGGCATCTAAATTTAATCCGACCAAGAGCAACGGTTTCTCAGCTATGGTTCCTTATCAGAATTCATTTCAAGCCCATGATTTGATATCTCAAACTTGCCCTCTTATTTATGGGTGATACGCGTGGAGAGACTGGTGATAACTTCGGATTTAAGCATACTTTGCAAACTGGTCATTGCAAAAATGGGTTCTGCGATCACTTATAATAGCACGAGGGGCATCGAATCGAGCGAAGAGAATTATAAAGAATTTATTCAAACAACTCGGTCGCGTTTGTGCGGAGCTCTTCGCTCAACCCATTTTGACAAGTAGTCGACGGCCACGAGTATGTATTTGTTCCCTCGTGAAGACGGGAACGGCCCCATGAAATCGATGCCCCACACGTTAAAGATTTCGCAAACTTGGATGGAATTTTGAGGCATTTCATCACGTTGCGAAATTTTTCCTTGACGCTGACAAGTGTCACATCGGGTGACCAAGTCATGGGCATCTCGGTAAATAGTTGGCCAATAAAAACCTGAGTCAAAAACTTTCTTGGCGGTGTAGTTGGCACCGTAATGTCCCCCGATGGGTCCACTATGGCAAGCTATGAGGATGTTAATAGCTTTTTGGCCCGAAACACACCGCCGAATCACTTGATCCGCACGTATTTTGAACAAATAGTGGTCGTCCCGAAAGTAGTGTTTAACATCTTTGAAAAACTTGTTCTTTTGTTGGGACGACATCCCTTTAACAATGAAATTCCCCGCGTGGTAATTTGCAAAATCGGCAAACCACGGGGTACTTGAGTTACCACGAAAAGTCACCATATTCAGTGTCTCGAGAGGAAATGTTTCATTTATCTCCTTTGGGTCGAGCACATTTTCATAAGGATTTTCTAATCGGGAAAGATGATCGGCCGCGAGATTCTCGGCTCCTTTTGTGTCAAGTACTTTGAATTTGAACTCTTGAAGGAGGAGAACCCACCAGAGCAATCTCGGCCATGGAAATCTCTTTTAGCAAATAGGGATATTTAAGGGTTGATTGATCCGTATACTATAACATTTCTCAATTTCAAGTGTAAGATTTTACACTCCTATATTAATCACTATTTATTTTAGTCCGATATGCGTTTACTTTTAATTTTGCTTTTGAGCTGAATCGGGTAGACTAGAAATAACCATTTAATGTAAACGGACATCAAATAAATTAAGGTTTACATCAACCAAGTAAGAAATAATTATTAAGAAGATAATTATGTACTTTGCATGATTTATTTTTATTGGTCACGTAAAAGGGTTACGTTTCGCAATAAAATACATTTGGACACACCCCGGAAATACCTAGACTCAAACCAATACCCGCTTTTAAACCTTAAACACAAAAATTAAATCAATTTTGTGTATGTGACCCACTAAGGGCTGGTTACACACACAAACACACCTAGAAAATCTCCTAATAGGACCTCAACATGTACTTGTACATCTAATTCTCATTAATACTGTACCTAATTGTCTCCACTAACCTAATACACATTGGATAATACCCAAATTGCCTCTCTTTCTTTCTTGGGTGCCGGTTACATACAATGTATGTATACAAACCATAAGATTTCCTAGTATCTAAGTAAATCTTGTATAAACACATCACAATTAAGGATGGTACTTAGTGGTTTAACCAAATACAAGGGGTAGCTAACTAGAAACCTTAACAAAAACCACTAATAGGGCACGGTTTGGTTTTGATTTAGTGACTAGAGGATGTAACTAGTTCTCATGCCTATAAATACCACTCATAAGTTCACAAAATACATTTTCCAAAAACTCTTAAACTCTCTCTAAGATAAACCTCCCCCATTTACTCCCTATTTCCATTCGGCTATATCATAACCGAACCCATACGCAAACCACATACACTCTAAGGACTCAAGGAAGCATTTAGGATCAAGTCTAAGGGTTTAAGGGAAACACAAGCTAAGAAAGTCGGGTATATAAGCTTTTTATAGCAGTATAGAGTGATTACACATTAGGTGTAAATCTATTTTGGGTAATGCTTTTCATAATCCAACACCAAGGATGCCTAGGACCATTGTAAGACACGTTATTAAGACCATTCTTGTCATATTTTCAATCGTAATATACATGCCTAGCTAAAATGGTCACTATAAAAATCATATATGATAAGCTAACGAGGGTTGTGCACGTCAAAAGATCCAAGCACGCCAATGTATATACATACACATACAAAGCCATAATACAACAAAGGAGGTACAAGAAACTAATAAAAAAAAAGCAAATTTAAAACAAACGTGCTTTAAACATTGACAAGGACTTAAATGTTTCGTCCACATGAAAGCTTAGACTCTAACGCGAACAAAACCCTTATATGCACGAGTTTAAATAAAAACCATACGTCAACTTTTCTTGTAAACATGACAATTTGGCTAGGGAAGGAGTATACGAGGTTAATAAATGTTTGCATGCAAGGTACGACGTAAATATAAGTTAAACAAGCGACCTTTAGATTTGAAAATATGTTTTCGGGTCACATACATCACTACGGAGAAACAAGGGCCAACGATGGACCTATGAAGACCTACAAGTGCCTCGGCTTAGCCCAACCAACCCAAACAAGCCCAACATGAAGCCAACACTTAATAATGAAGCTCATTTGAGCTTATTGATTACCTATAAATCTAGTGAAACTCATAGTATGATAATACCAACTCAAACAAACCCCTAATGGCCTTTAGCTATGGATCAAAGCCCCAACAGGCCCAAACAGCTCATTAGTTGGGGTTCCACGAAGTAAAATAAAGCTCCTGAGCTTATTAAGGGACTTAATGTACTCATTGAACTCGTATGGGCCTTAGAATACCTTGGCGTGAGCTTAAAAACACAAACGAACCCTTATCGGGCTTACTAGCCCACGAACGAGCCCAAATCAAGCAAATAAGCTCACAATAAGCTCGAACAGCTTATTGGTGGACTTGTATAAACATTAACGGACTTAGTAGACCTAAGAAAGACTAATGGACCCTAATGGCCAAGTCAAACCATGTAGAAATCCATTCGGACCCTTAATGGGCCCAACAGCCCATTTACAAGAGCTTATTAGCTTATTTGGATAAACTAAACCGAAAACAGACTTATTGGGCTTAATAAGGATGGGAAATAAGCTAAGAATGCCTAATGGACCTTATTATTTCTTTCGGGTTCGAATAAGCTCGAATAAGCCAAAATAAGCTCTCCCAAGCTTATTTTCAACTTAACTAACTAAAACAAGCTTAATAAAGGCAATGATGCTTTTTAAAATTTATTAAAACTACATCAGGACCTTTACAAAACCTTAATTTGGACCTTATAAAACCGGCCCAAATAAGGCCATTAAGCCCAAAACTAAAGCTCGTTGAGCCTATTTATAAGCTACGGACCAAAGAAAAAAAGCTTAAATGAACATATTTGGACTTCATAAACTTATCTTAGCAGTCTTTTCGCCAGTGCAACACACCCGACGTTAGCTTACACATAATATTGTATAGATCACCATTGACTTTAAACTAGGCATAGATATTACGAAACGTATTTGAAAAATGCAAGAACTGGCTTAATAATAACCCAGAGACTGTACGATGTCCTTGTTACACGAGGCTCTTGGTTTTGGATTATGAAGCCACCACCCAAAAGATTTACCAAAACCTAAATGTGTACACTCTACAAAAGCTTAAAAGCTTATATATATACCCGACTTCCTTACTCGTAGTTTCCCCAAACCACTTAAGACTTGATCCTAAAAACTATCCCTTTGAGACACACTTAAGTAGTCTGGTGGTATGTGGTTTGCGTATGGTTCCGGTTTATGATATAGCCGATCAGGCGAACATATAAAAAACGAAGGATAAATAATTATAAAACGGGCGGACGACGATGTTTATGTAACTCATTTCTTAGAATGTTCTTTCAGATTTAGTTTTTATAAGATTTTTACTGACTTCATCTTCACTTTATTAAATGTGTGGTGAGCTCTAAATCAGAATGTGTACTTCTTGGGTTGAATAACATTACAATAGCAACGCCCATGCGCGCAGTTATCTTTTCTATAGCTCTCACATGAGACAATCATAAAGACAAAAAATTCTACCAGAAATCTCAAGTTCATACAACAAATTGATATTTATCCTCTAGTCACTTACATCAAACCAAACCGTCTTGCCCTATTATTGGTTTTTGTTAAGGTTTCTTCTTCAAGTTATCTAATACCAGTACCCCAAACCCCTTGTATTTGGTTAAACACTAAGTACCATCCTTAATTGTGATGTGTTTGTACAAGATTTACTTAGATACTAGGAAATCTTATGGTTTGTATACATACATTGTATGTAACCGGCACCCAAGAGAGAAAGAGAGGCAATTTGGGTATTATCCAATGTGTATTAGGTTAGTGGAGACAATTAGGACAAGTATTAATGAGAACTAGGATGTACAAGTATACTTGTGAGGATCATTTGAGAATTTATTTCTAGGGTGTATTTTATCTAGGTAAGTCTAGGAATTTCCGGGGTGTGTCTAAATGTATTTTAATTGCGAACGTAACCCTTTTACGTGACCAATAAAAAAAATCACGCAAAGTACATAATTATCTTTTAATAATTATTTCTTACTTGGTTGATGTAAACCTTAATTTATTTGATGACCGTTTACATTAAATGGTATTTCGGTCTAGCCAAAGAAAAAACTGGTGGGGGTGGTTACGATTCAGCTCAAAAGCAAAATTAAAAGTAAACGCGTATCGGACTAAAATAAATAGTGACTAATAATAGGAGTCATAAAATAACCTGAAATTGAGAAATGTTACAGTCTCCACCCGTTAAAAGAGCTTTGTTCCTCAAGCTTAGACCTGTAGTGGATGACGAAGCCTGTTTGTGAAGAGATGTGGGTAGTTTTTTTTGTAAACGAATCTTCAACGTTCCCGAGTAAACTCAGGCCCCCCGCCTAGAGTTCTAGCGAACCTTAACCAATGGTATCCGACTTCGCTTCAATCGTTTGATCTCCCGTTCCATAATTTCAACGGGCTCTTCCACAAACTAGAGCTTATCATCAACATAAATTCCTTCTAACGGCATGACTAAAGGCTCGTCAGCGTAACATTTCTTCAGATTAGACACATGGAAAGTATGGTGAACTCTGCTCAACTCTTGAGGAAGTTTCAGCCTGTAGGAAACTTTCCCAACTTTTGCTAACACCTTGAAAGGTCTGACATATCTCGGGTTCAGCTTGCCTTGCTTACCGAACCGTACGACCCCCCTAATGTGCGAGAATCTGAGCATAACTTTGTCCCCAACCTCAAACTCCATCGGCTTTTATTTCCAATCAGCATAGCTCTTTTGTCGATCCTGAGCAGCTTGCATCCTTTACTTGATCATGACAATCTTTTCCGTTGATCCTCTTGTTAATTCCGGACCAGTCAGTTGGGCTTCCCCAACCTCGGCCCAGCACACCGGTGATCGACATTTTCGGCATGCAGTCCTCAAAGTGCCGGCCTTAGCTAAATAGCCGTGATAACTGTTGTTGTATGAAAAACCTCGGCCAATGAGCATAGATGTTAACCCATATCCCTTGCCAAGAAATCGATCACGGCAAGCGGTAGCATGTCCCTCAGAGAGTTTGAATGGTTCTCTTCGCTCCTGCTGTCAGTTTCTGGATGATACGAAGTGCTCATACTAATATCTTATTCCTAAAGCTTTCCTGAAACGATCTCCAGAAATTTTGAAGTAAATCTGCTTCCATCTCGATCACAATAATTGAGGCTGGTATTCGTGTCTATCGCTATACTAACCTAATTTAAGGTTACAAACCTTGCCAACTTGTCCAATGGATCATTCTCCCTTATTGGCAAGAAGTAAGCAAATTTTGTAAGTCGATCCACAATCACCTAGATGGTGATAAAATCCATTGTGATATTATCCCACTTCCACTCGGGTATCTCAGGTTGTACTAGCAATCCTGATGGCCTTTGATGTTCGGCCTTGACCCTCGCATATGTCAGGTATTTGCTAACGTATGTGGCAATGTCTGCCTTCATGTTTGGCCACCAGTATAATTTCTTTACATCTTGGTACAAACATTTTGAGAACCAGATGGATAGAATATTTCGACTTTAGGATTCGTGCATAATCACGGATCTTAAGTCTCCATAGCCAAGCTATCCAACTCCTTCTGTGTAAACATAGTGTTCCATCGCACGTGGTTCCAATCTTTCCTTGGGTATATCCCTTCTGATTATACCGCCTACGTCTTCATTCACGAGATTCTCTGGTTTCTAGGCTTCGATCTGAGCTTCTAATATTCGTTTAGGAAGACCCAAGCCAATTGTCATAACTAAGGCTCGAACTCGTAATGGCTTAATCCGTTCTTTACGGCTCAACGCATCGGCCACTACGTTTGCCTTCCCCGGGTGATAACGAATGTCGCAATCGTAATCACTTAACAACTCTAGCCAACGACGTTGCCTCATGTTAAGCTCCTTCTGGTCGAGAATGTGTTGTAGGCTTTTATGGTCGGTGAACACGGTGGCCGTCAGTTCCGTATAAATATGTCCTCCCCTATCTTTAGGGCAAACCACGACTAATCAGGAGTCTAAATCCATGAGTGGTGTAGTTCTTCCGTGAACTTTAGTTGTCGAGAAGCATAAGCAATCACCTTCTCTCTCTGCATCAATACAGCACCTAAACCCTTGTGTGACGCATCACAATAGACCACAAAGTCTTCGCTTCCTTCAGGTAAAGCCAGAATTGGCGCACTACACAACTTCTGCTTTATTAACTGAAAAGCGTTCTCTTCCTTTTCACCCCAGTCGAACTGATTCCTTTCTGAGTAAGTTTCGTCATTGACTTAGCAATCTTCGAAATCCTTCAATGAACCTTCGATAGTAACTAGCCAACCCTAAAAATTGGCAATCTACGATGTGTCTTTAGGAGGATGCCCCAATCTTTGATAGCTGCTATCTTGGCTAGATCCAATATGAATGCCTCTGCTATCTAGGAACTGTCTGAGAAATTGTACCTTCGGGATCCAAACTTCATATTTTGAAACTTAGCAATAACTGCTCCTTCTTAAGCATTCCCCCAAATTGCCTTAAATGTTCTTTTCTGTTCTGTTCTTGTATGTGGGGAGGAACCGTTGCTCTTTCTCAACTTCGAATAACTCAATATGTCATCAATAAACAATTATGAACTTATCCAAGAAGGCTTCTACACTCGTCATGAGGTCCCATCGAATACGCAGGTGTGTTTGTCATCCGAATGGCATAACTGTTGAACATCCTAAAGACCATACCCGAGTTCGAATGCCGTCTTTGAATGTCTTGCTCCTCGCACTCTAAGCTGGTGATATCCTAATCTCAATCGACTTTCGAAATAAATACTGGATCCCTGGAGTTGACTCAAATAAATCATCGATCCTCGGGAGCGGATAAACGCGTCCCTTCACTGTCAGATTTATTTTAACTCACGTATCGATTATCACATCCTAAATGACCCATCCTTCTTTTTGACAAACAAGACCGGGGCTCCCCAAGGTAAGGAACTAGGCCTTATGAATCCTTTGTCGGAAAGCTCTTGTAATTGTTCCGATAATTCCTTCATTTCAGATGGAGCCAATCGATAAGTGCCGAGCACTGGTGCGCTCAGGAATAATTCGATTTGGAATTCCACTGGGTCAGGACGCCGGAGTAAGACCTGGCAATCCTCGGGAAATTACTCAGGAGAAAATCTCGAACGATGTACATCCTGTTATTTTGTTTCCTTCTGACGTTGTTCCTCCTCTTTCCTTCGACGGATATCTGCGCCAAAAAGACCTGGCATCCCTTTGCCATGTACTCTTGAGCTTTTGAACATGAGATAACTGTCAACCGAGATTCTCTCCCGTTGCTACTTTCATTACCACAAAAAGTCAAAGTTTTTCATTCTTAATATGGACACGTTGACAATTTTCTCATCGCACACGATCACAGCGTGACATCTTCTAACCAGTCTATACCGATCATATATCGTAAACTACCATTTCTACGGCATTAGATCTATGTTGAACGAATGGGTTTAAGAAATTTAAAGTGCAACCTCGTATAATAGTGTCTATCCCGACTAATTTCCCATCAGCTAATTCGACATCATAACAATTTTCTAATAGAGTTGGGGCGATGTTAATCAAGGAACTAAATGCAGTGGATATAAAGCTTCTATCGGCACCAGTGGTCCGAATAAGATAGATGCATAGTGGTTATTTAAGAGGAACGTACCAGTGACGATATTGACATCAGGGTTTCCCGGTGCATTTCCCCTCTTTTCTGCATTCCCAACTGCATAAACCCAGCCTTGTGCATTCCCATTTCCTCCATCTTTATTCTTCAGCTTAGGACAATCTCTTTTGAAATGCCCTGGTGCTCCACACTTAAAACAACCATTTTCCTTTGGAGCAACCCTTTCACGTCTGAGAAATAAGCAATATTTGTGGTTTTACCAGTACTCCTGTAATCATGAGCAGAGTGCCTTACCTTGTTGCACTTGTGGCACCTCTGGGTGCACGTGCCATTGTGGTGAAGGTGGCACTTGGTGCACTTGGGAAAAGATCCCCCATACGGCTTCTTTTCATCTATCCCCATATTGTAGACCTTGGCGACATTCTGACTTATAAAGGATTGTTGCTGGTGACCATGGTTGTTTCTGGATAAATCATCAGCCTTCCTTTTGTTGTCAGACTGCCTTTCTGCGTAGGTGCCGAGTTTCAGATCCATCAAGTCGTTGGCCAACTCAATAGTCTCATCCAACGTCTTGGGTCTGGCAGATTTGACGTTCCCATAAATGTTGCCAGGAAGTCCATTGATGTACATGTCAACCTTCTCGGTTTCGTTGGCAACCAAACTTGGTACATATCAGAGGGGATAGCTTTCTTGAAACCGTTCAGTGTATGCTGGAACATCATACCCCTTTGACCTTTAGGTTCCACAACTCGATTTCTAGTTTCTTGATTTCACCCTGTGGATAAAAACTTATCCTTCATAATTTTCTTTGAGCACTATCCCAACTCATCGCATATGTCTCAGGACCTAAGGTTCTTATCTGACCATTCTACCAAGTCAAAGAAGCACCTAACAGAGTGCAGGTGGCAAACTTCACTTGATTCTCAATAGCACAACCACTGATATTGAAAACTGACACTCCCCCGACCACATGTTTCAGTAAGTGGGTTTTGATATGTACACTTAATCCACCGAGTCAAAACCGACCACAGCATAGAGCTACAGTCCCCTTAAGTTCAAAAGGTTGACACTTCATGAAGACAGCATAACCATAAGGTCGAGCAGATTTGCACTTCCCTTCGGTTTTTGTCCTCGTGCGAACTGTGGCTTTCCATCCTCAATTGTGGATTTTTCGCAAAAGAGCTTGGTCAAATCATAGCTTGGATGATATCTGGAGTCGATGTTGTTTTGGGTGGTGTTGTTAATAGGGGTATTCGTTCTCTTCTGGTCATATGGTGCCATATTTGTCTAGATCACAAAAGATAAAACATGAGGTTATATACAGAATATAAAAATGTATAGATAGATAATTAACATCAAGAGAGGTATATAGTAAAAACATAGACACCTCTAATTCATTCAATGAACTTAAAAATTTTTACATTAAATAGGTTTCGGCGTACACATAAATACAATACCAAAAGATCTAAGGCTATGTTCGCGGGGAACACCCCTAATAATTAACATGCCAGTGTAATGACCTAAGCAATATAAAAAAACATAAAACACCTAATGTATTGTCAGCATCTCCAGAAGCATCCTGTGATCTGACATCCTAGCTCTGGTCTTCGGCTTGTCCAGCTCTCCTCTACTGCTCACAGCATGATAACAAACATCGCATGCATGTCACTCATCTCTTGCCTCATGTCTCTAGTGACTCGAAGAGTCCACACCAATCTGTGCCTGATCGACTACAGACAGTCTCTTGAAGCGCTCTAACATCAGCCTACTCCAACAGAAAGCGAGTCACCTGTACCTGATGCTGTGTTTTGAATGAAGTAAACTCCCTTGCAGCTGAAGCTATGTTTGGTGTGCCTAGAGATGGCCACGTGTGCATTCGCATGATCACAGATGGGTTCTGAAGCTATCCTGATGAGTTCCCTGATCAATCCTAATAAGTAGCCCAAGCCTCACGGGAAGCATAGTCCTCTCCTCCTCCACCATCCATATTGTCTCCTGATATCAACCTATCACCATAAGCAAAATCGACCCGCTGCACCATATCGAACTCGCTATGTATACTAGACCTACTATCCTGAGCACCTCTAGAAAAGCATATAATCCTGTGAATCACGCTCGTTGGAGCGCAGCAACTCTGTGACCCTAGTATTGCCCTCTCCAACGGTCATAGTTATCTCTAGGAATGCCATCTGACCCGGATCTACCCAAGAATCTCTAATACCAATGCCCAACATCTCTATCCCTTGTCGTCTCACATCAACATCTACCGTTTGACATACCCAAATCTATACCACGTTCCTCTGTAGGTCTAGCATGGAACTCTCCCCGACCTTCAGAATCTGGAGCCAAGAGTGGACAAATAACAACCTCTTCGGGAGCTGCCAGACACGGGAATGTCATCCCTACGTCAACAGCGGTGGATGTATAGAATGGTGGTGAGTGGTGGTATGTTAATGTGGCAGTAACAAATCAATAGAATAGCCAGATAGATGTCATCCTTAGTGTCTAGATTAGTGGGTAGATACCCAGAAGACGGTAGTAAAGGTGATGGTACGGTGAGTTGGTGAAGAATGTGTAGGTGGAGCAGTGCACACTAGCAAGGCGCTCATCCTGTAGATGGGTGATAGTGAGATAGGTGGTGATGGGTGATGGAGTAGATCCCATCGGCCATAAGTCTCACAACCACTTACACCTCTGCCTCTAAGTGAAGGTATATTGAAATCTCAGGCCCGGACGGTAACTAAGACCCAATAGGAAATGTCAGTGGGGGGGTGGTGGTATAACAGGCCTAAATTTCCTCAGGTAGGAAAATAGGCTCATCAACAGGTACAATAATAGCAGAGTCGGCCGAAGCTAAGTGCTCCTCCTCCTCCTCCTCCTCGTCCTTATCATCCTTATCCTCATCATCCTCATCCTCATCAATGTCATCCCCAGATGAATCACCGTCATCATCATCTCTATCATCTCCCCCGTCCATAGGATAGTCAACCGGACCATCCTCTATCTCATATCGGGATCCGACTCAGTAACATACTCGGGTGACTCAGCAGTGGGGGAATCAACAGGAGGTAATGGCTGCTCCTCAGCCGGAAGCTCATGCTCATCCTCCAATGGTATATACTCAGGGTATATAGGCTCTGGCACGTAGTCAAGATCATGTGCCTTTGAACATAGGCTCACGCTCATCCTCGTCTTGAGGAACTGGCGGTGTCTGTGGATCCTCTGGGCCTGGATGTAAGTCCGGTGTATGGTAGGGCTACAGCTGTAACGGAGTCCTGTATTTTTTTAGTATCCTAATTACATGACCCGTAGGATGCCTCCCTTAGATATCTCCTCATCATCGGCTCCCCAGAAGGCTCTGCCGGGCTCAGAGTTGGTGTAGACAGAAGTGTATGTGACAGCTGATGAAGCAGAAGACATGACTGCTGCAAAAGCAAAAATAACTTATATAAGTATTACTTATAGGAAAAATCGGTATGATATGTTTGTAAGCTTTAATTATAAAAGTCTTATAGTAATATACGTAATATCATTTATATACACGTATATCAATCATGTAAGTGCTTAGTACCCTACTAATGCCTAAAACAAAACAATGCATGTCATGTAAAGCATAATATGAGTAGATGATAAATAAGTAATGCTGTATGTCCCTATTCGCAAATCCCATTAGTGAAACAGTAAGTTGAAAATGGTTAATAGTCCATACAAGAACTTTTGACCTGGTTCTCTATAACCATGGCTCTGGTACCAATCTGTAACACCCTCAAATCTGAGTACACAGCAGAATGTTGAATATCCGAGGGTGTTACATTTACGGCTCAATAGCACAAGATCTGAGAACGACTACTAAACGTGTCGTTTGAAAAGATACATCGATAAACAAAATACGTGTTTGTATAATAAGCCCATGGCTTCAAAATGTTCACAATATATAAAAAGATTCGGTTTAAATAATTGTCCGCCAACAATGTAATAAACCCCAAATCTTAAGTGTTGACTCCTCACTTATAGACTTCCAATGTAGTAAACGTCACCGTCCGTGCCTTATTGACCTGAAAAACATTCTTAAACGTCAACATAAAGTTGGTGAATTTATAGGTTTATGTAAATCAATGGTAGGACCGCAAGATTTCCATGTGTATGATTAAGCAACAAATACAAACATCCCAAAAAAGAAAAGTACGTTATTCCTAAGCTCATGACCACTGAAGCTGACATAATATGAATGCACAATAATTGCCAACATAGTGTCCGTGCATGATTAGTGACTAACCCCGGCAACATCCCAAAATTCGACATGGTATGCGTTCGTTCCCGGTGATAGCTAGTCACCCGAACGGGGATTGTCAATCCCTAATAGATCTATTCATAACATTCGCGCCCACATAATGTAATTCCCAATCACATCTATGCAATTAACAATTCATGATCATGGACTAATTGGTTTTATGGTAAACTAAGGCAAACACGTAATCATGGTATCAAATGTACACCTTGCGTCCAAATTTGTAAAACAAGCATGATCTCTCTCACACCCCCAAGATTAAATCATTTAATTAACAGTAAAACATGGGGCACTATGAACTCACCTGAGTGAATAGACCACTGAATTGATTAAAATATTATTCCAAGTAGTAGTGAATCACACCGTCAAATACCTAAGTAAATACGGTCAAGTCTTAGTCTACATATTTAGGCTAACAACTCAGTGTATAAAGTATAATAAATTGCTAGTTTATATATACTATTATCACTTGTGTGGTGATACTCATGACCATGGTGTTTGTAATTTTTGATGCTCTTAGGGAAACGTTTACATACCCTGTTAATACATATTCTTATTTCTTAAGATCATATAATCAAAACGCGAATAAAAATCCCGAGTATTATAATAAATTTGTCCGACTTCGTTCAGTGATTAAAAAAATACACTTATTGTTTACCATTACCTTTGAGTTTCTTATAATACCAAACACCAGCGCTGGTTTATAAAATATACTTATTTACGTTTATAAACCCCCAAGTTTCATTAATTAACACTTTTAAAGTCCCAAAACTTTACAAAGTATACATTTTAGGTCCTATATAAGATTTAAACAACCCCTAAGTTTTCCAAATTGACAGAAACACTCCCTGGCTTGTTAAACTCTAGCAATTGATCGTTTTGACCCTATAGTATGTAAATTGGCCACTTTTAGCCCCCTTAAGTTGTAAAAAATCGGCATTTTTATCCAAATTAAGTCCTAACAAGTGGCATTTAGTTTTATTAAGTCCAAATATGTCATATAAGCTGTCCTAGCTTATAAATAAGCTCAACGAGCTTATTTTTGGCTTAATGGGCCTTATTGGGCCCGTTAAGGTCCAATTAATGTTTTAAAGGTCTGATTTAGTTTTAAAAAGCACCATTGCCTTTATTAAGCTTGTTTTAGTTGGTTAAGTTGAAAATAAGCTTGGGAGAGCTTATTTTGGCTTATTCGAGCTTATTCGAACCCGAAAGAAATAATAAGGTCCATTAGGCATTCTTAGCTTATTTCCCATCCTTATTAAGCCCAATAAGTCTGTTTTCGGTTTAGCTTATCCAAATAAGCTAATAAGCTCTTCCTTGTAAAAGGGTTGTTAGGCCCATTAAGGTCCAATGGATTTCTACATGGTTTGACTTGGCCCATTAGGGTCCATTAGTCTTTCTTAGGTCTACTAAGTCCGTTAATGTTTATACAAGTCCACCAATAAGCTGTTCGAGATTATTGTGAGCTTATTTGCTTGATTTGGGCTCGTTCGTGGGCTAGTAAGCCCGATAAGGGTTCGTTTGTGTTTTTAAGCTCACGCCAAGGTATTCTAAGGCCCATACAAGTTCAATGAGTACATTAAGTCCCTTAATAAGCTCAAGGAGCTTATTTATACTTCGTGGACCCCAACTAATGAGCTGTTGGGCCTGTTGGGCTTTGATCATAGCTAAAGGCCCATTAGGGGTTTAGTTTGAGTATGTATATCATACTATGAGTTCACTAGATTTCTAGGTTAATCAATAAGCTCAAATGAGCTTATTATTAAGCTGTGGCTCCACTGTTGGGCTTGTTGGGTTGGTTGGGCCTAAGCCGTGAGCACTTGTAGGTTTCACAAGTCCATCTTGGCCCATTGTTTTCCTTAGTGATGTATGTGACCCGAAAACATATTTTCAAATCTAAAGGTCGCGTGTTTAACTTATATTTACGTCGTACCTTGCATGCAAATGTTTATTAACCTCGTATACTCCTTCCCTAGCCAAATTGTCATGTTTACAAGAAAAGTTGACGTATGGTTTTTATTTAAACTCGTGTATATAAGGGTTTTGTTCGCGTTAGAGTCTAAGCTTTCATGTGGACGAAACATTTAAGTCCTTGTCGTGTTAAATCACTTTGTACATGCGTTTTATTAGTTTCTTGTACCACCCTTGTGCTATTATACGCATGTATGTGTGTATACTTGGCGTGCTTGGTCTTTTGACGTGCACACACCCACGTTAGCTTATCATATATGTATATACGTGACATTTATACTAGGCATGTATATTACGATTTGAAATATGACAAGAATGGCTTAATAACGAGACTTACAATGGTCCTAGCATCTTGGTTTTGGATTATGAAGCATACCCAAAAGATTTACACCTAATGTGTATCACTCTAAGCTTAAAAGCTTATATACCCGACTTCCTTAGCTTGTGTTTCACTTAAACCCTTAGACTTGATCCTAAATGCTTCCTTGAGTCCTTAGAGTGTATGTGGTTTGCGTATGGGTTCGGTTATGATATAGCCGAATGGAAATAGGGAGTAAATGGGGGAGGTTTATCTTAAAGAGAGTTTAAGAGTTTTTGGAAATGTATTTTGTGAACTTATGAGTGGTATTTATAGGCATGAGAACTAGTTACATCCTCTAGTCACTAAATCAAAACCAAACCGTACCCTATTAGTGGTTTTTGTTAAGGTTTCTAGTTAGCTACCCCTTATATTTGGTTAAACCACTAAGTACCATCCTTAATTGTGATGTGTTTATACAAGATTTACTTAGATACTAGAAAATCTTATGGTTTGTATACATACATTGTATGTAACCAGCACCCAAGAAAGAAAGAGAGGCAATTTGGGTATTATCCAATGTGTATTAGGTTAGTGGAGACAATTAGGACAAGTATTAATGAGAATTAGGATGTACACAGACTTTTGTGAGAATCATTAGGAGATTTTCTAGGTGTGTTTGTGTGTGTAACCAGCCCTTAGTGGGTCACATACACAAAATTGATTTAATTTTTGTGTTTAAGGTTTAAAAGCGGGTATTGGTTTGAGTCTAGGTATTTCCGGGGTGTGTCCAAATGTATTTTATTGCGAAACGAACGCCTTTTACGTGACCAATAAAAATCAATCATGCAAAGTACATAATTACTTCTTAATAATTATTTCTTAACTTGTTGAATGTAAACCCATAATTTATTTGATGTCCGTTTACATTAAATGGTTGATTTCTAGTCTACCCGATTCAGCTCAAAAGCAAAATTAAAAGTAAACGCATATCGGACTAAAATAAATAGTGATTAATAATAGGAGTCGTAAAATTACCTGAAATTGAGAAATGTTATAGTATACGGATCACTCCGCCCTTAAATATCTATTTGCTAAAAGAGATTCCATGGCGAGATTGCTCTGGTGGGTTCTCCTCCTTCAAGAGTTCAATTCAAAGTACTTGACACAAAATGAGCCGAGATCTCGCGGCCGGGATCATACTTTCCCGATTAGAAAAATCCTTAAGAAAATGTCCTCTGACGCCAAAAGGAGATAAATGAAATATTTCCTCTCGAGACACTGAATATGGTAACTTTTCATGGTAACTCAAGTATCCCGTGGTTTGCTGATTTTGCAAATTACCACGTGGGGAATTTCATTGTTAAAGGGATGTCATCCCAACAAAAGAACAAGTTTTTCAAGGATGTTAAACACTACTTTTGGGACGACCACTATTTGTTCAAAATACGTGCGGATCAAGTGAATCCGTGTGTTTACGGGCCAAAACCTATTAACATCCTCATCAGCTTCCATAGTGGACCCCCACGTGGACATTACGGTGCCAACTACACCGCCAAGAAAGTTTTTGACTCAGGTTTTTATTGGCCAACTATTTACCGAGATGCCCATGACTTGGTCACCCGATGTGACACTTGTCAGCGTCAAGGAAAATTTTCGCAACGTGATGAAATGCCTCAAAATTCCATCCAAGTTTGCGAAATCTTAACGTTTTGTGGGCATCGATTATCATGGTGCCGTTACCATACATTCACGAGGGACCAAATACAAAACTTGTGGCGGTCAATACTTGTCAAAATGGGTTGAAGCGAAAGCGCTCCCCACCAACGACGCCCGAGTTGTTTGAAAATTTCTTAAATCTCTCTTCGCTCGATTCGATGCCCCTCGTGCTATCATAAGTGATCGCGGAACCCATTTTTGCAATGACCAGTTTGCAAAGGTCATGCTTAAATACGAAGTTACTCACCGTCTCTCCACCGCGTATCACCCACAAACAAGTGGGCAAGTTGAGGTATCCAATCGTGGCTTGAAACGAATTCTTGAAAGGACCGTAGGCGAGAACCGTGCCTCTTGGTCGGATAAATTAGATGACGCACTTTGGGCCTTCCGTACATCTTACAAAACACCCATCGGGTGTACCCCATACAAGCTCGTGTACGGAAAGGCATGTCATCTACCGATCGAGCTCGAGCACAAAGCCTACTGGGCCTTAAAGCATGCAAACTTTGACCTTTCGACCACGGGTGATCACCGAAAAGTTCAACTCAATGAACTAAATGAACTTCGTGATCAAGCCTATGAGAACTCTTTGATCTATAAAGAGAAAACAAAGAAGATCCATGACTCAAAGATCAAAAACCGCGTTTTCAACGTCGATGATCAAGTCCTCCTCTTTAACTCTAGATTGAAGATATTCTCGGGCAAGTTAAAATCCCGTTGGTTCGGACCATTCACCATTGCCCATGTCTTTCCATATGGCACCGTCGAGTTATCATAAAACTCTGGGCCAAACTTCAAGGTGAACGGTCATAGAATTAAGCACTACTTTGGAGGGGACGTACCACAATTAGTTGTCCCGGATCTCCAAACCTTCCCCAAGGATAAATGAATTTGGGGATTGGGTCAAACTTAGTTACCCTAAACAAGCGCTTCGTGGGAGGCAACCCATGCTTATCCATAGTTATATTATGTAGTAATGAATACGTGTTTTTGTTGTGAGAAGGTGTGCCTCTTTCTTTTCTCGTTTTCTTGTGTTTTTGTGATTGTCCAGGATTGTCCTGGATTTTTAAAGCCTCTTGTGCTCGTGGTTTTGTCCTTCGATCACTCGAGCTTCAAATCCTCAGCTTCATTTGGGAAATCCAATATCCTAATCTAATCGACTAACGTTTATCTTTGAGCATACTTAATAAACAGCTTAGGATTAACGTAGAGACCCTTCTTAAAACATTGAGGACAATGTTTAAATCTAGTATGGGAGGGATCTATCAATTTGATTGTGCCTGCAGCCGTTGTTTTCGCGTAATCCCGTTTTTACCACCAAAATTTCAAAAAAATTTAAAAATTTAAAAATTTTCAAAAATAAAATAAATGTTTTGTCACAATTTTGACTTTCTTGTTGGGTAGAATAAGAATAAATTTTGACTCAATCGAGCGTGTTGATCTCTAGCTTGTTTCTTAATTTTAGGCTAAGCATTCGCGGATCTTCGCGAAGAACAAAAAATGATAGAGTTAAGTATGAGTTGGATGCTAAACAAGGAATATTTGGAAATCTTAAGAGCTCATGTATGTAATTTGTGGCTTTTTCTCCCATAAGCTCCTAACCGGACTAATAATACGTGCTAGTTTTAGAGTTTAAACTTAAATCAACAATTTTTATGTAGTTAATAGCAAAAAAAAATTAGTCTTAGTTCAAACTTATACTTAGATTTTTCAAAAAGAAGTCTTCTATATATCGTGAAATAAAGTAAAACGGATGTATATATATATATATATATAAATGAAAAATATAATGAGTAATAATTATAAACTGTGGGCTGATAAAGGTTTGCTATATCTTGCCGGCTCACAACCGATGTTGCAGCCTTCTAAAGAAAGCCCATAGTAAGAATAATAATCCGAGACTGATAAAAGTTTGTTGCATCTTGCCGGCTCACAACCGATGTTGCAGCCTTCTAAAAGGTCGAGGGTTACAATTACATCAATGTTATGTTTAATATTAAGTGTGAATTAATAAATAGATCTCTTTTTGTTAAATTTAAATATGCTTTTGAACTTTGACTATTTCATTTTAAGTTTTTAAATAAGCTATGTATATACGGGAAACCTAAGAGTTTTTGAAACCTAAGGTCCGTGAGTCCCGATACTAGTCTCTGTGGGGTGTCAAAAGCCTGGTCACTTAGCCGCAAGGTTGGGATGTGCTGAGACGAAAGTTGCTACATGGGATGATCTCGCCTTCAAACTCATTATTCTCGGGTGGAACGTGAAGCATAGAATTTTGCAAAACGTTGATCCAAGGTTGAAATTCAAATTAGCACATTCACCTAAAATATAATAATTGTCGGGAGTGAAAAGTTCACAAGTTGCAAATATGAGTAGTGTTAGCATCTTAACTGATATTTAACTATGATTTCGTTTTAAGCTTGGTTTGGAGCGAGTGAAAAGTCAGGGACGATGAATTTATCCTTTTTGGGGCATTCTCGGATCGAAATGCATCTTGTTCTATGATCCCTAACGGTTATGAAAATAACGAAAGTCAAATAAGTTAGTTACAAAAAATACAAAAAAATACAAAAAAATACAAAAATATTAGGAATAAGTGTATATCTTTAAAAATGGTAAAAATGAGGCTTTTCTAAAACTCTTTATTATTTAATTCCCCTCCATGAATACTTAGCTACTTTTCGATGTAATTAGTCGAGGAGGTTCGAGATTCTTAGTTTTCTAAGTGCTTACTTTTAGCATTGCGTGAGGACACGCAATATATTAGTATGGGGGATTTTGGTATGTGTTTAATTACACATACCTTTGACCACTAAAACCGGACTTAAATGACTAAAAACGTACTAAAAATACATTGTATTTGTATGTTTTGTATTTGTATTGTGCAGGTAATGGATATCCAAGAAAAGGACAAAAATCGAAGCCAAAATGACAAAACCGAGCACGAGAACGGAAAGACCGTAAGAAGTAAAAAAGACAAAAGTCCAAGTCAACAAAAAGTCAAAGTCAAAGTCAACCCTAGGATGAGGCATTGGAAAGAGCATCGAAAACCGAACCCAAAAACCTAAATTGCCAAAAGTAGGCCCACCCGTACCCACCTAGTGGGCCCGGGTCAACCCACTTATATCTTTATAAGCCTTAAGCCTTCAAAAAGGCCCAAGTCCTTTTAAACCATACCCGTTGGCCCATAATGATACCCAAAGGCCCTTAACTGAGTTAACAAGCCTAACCAAAGGCAGTTAAGTTTCGTTAGTCACAAGTCCTTTAAGGACTAATGGTGCAAACCCAACCCAAACTCCAAGGACCAAAGATGCACCAAACAAGGACTTTCTCTGCAATACACTTATACAATTTCAGGGACCATTCTTGCCCATTTCCCAAACTTTCAAAAAAAGCCGGAACAACTGTACATCTTTTTGGTTACCCTGTCCTCACTTCCCGCCAAATAACAGACAACATTATTCCCCTTTCTTCTCCACTTTGTCTACACACCCCACACCTTATCCCACCAATTGCCACCTTGGCAATCCCTTGCATTTCTATTCGTCTACAAATAAAGAAAAATATTTGATGGACAAGATCATTGAGCTTGGGGACTACTCAAAATGGAGGGCTACGATTGATTTGAGGCCTCTCTCACACAAGAAACACAGGCTTGAGCCCTCTCAGCAAAGAAGCATAGGACCTAGAACCTTCCTTCGATTTGTATAAATAGGCTCCTTTGTAAGCCATTGAGGCACTTAGTCTTTTTACCTAGTTATTTTTCAGCTTACTTTTAGTCTTAAATTAGCTTAATATACATTTGTTTTTCCTTGTAATGTTTTAAATCAATGAAATTTGAAGTTTGGTTCTAAATCTGTTTTCAAGTTTTTAGCTCACTTTATGTTTTAAAAGCTCTTTATAAGCTCTCTCATAAGCTCACATAACCTGTTTTAAATCTTACTAAAGCTTCTGACTTAAGCACTATAAGTTTTTCAATAACTTATAGTGCCTAATTCTACTTTTTAAACTAAAAAGGATAAAATCACTCAAAAAGCTCTTGGATGATAAGCTTGAAATGGAAGGGCTTATTTTATTTATTGGCTTGTGCAAACAAGCCAGAGCTTGTTGATAAGCTCTATTGAGCATTTGTGTCCTTGTTTAAGCAAAGGACAAAGGTACACCCTCTTTTTCTATTTTTAGCTTATTTACATTTTTAGCTTATCATTTGCTTAGTATTGCTTATTACTTGTTTTTATTTGTTTGTTTATGCTTATTAATGCTGTTTAATGCTTATGTATGTTTGTTTCATGTTTCTATGTCATTTGTGCAAGTAATCTTAAAATTTGTCCATTTAAGCTTTTAAAATTGCATAATCTTTAATCTTGTTGTTGATGCTTATTTAAGTGTTAAAAGCTGTTCATTGGGCTTGTTATAAGCTATTTATAATCTGGTCTTCAGGGTTTGTTCACTAAAAATCAAATTACTAAGTTAAAATTGGTAAAAACAGTTTTAAAGGGGTGTTTGGTTTAACTGCTTTTATGGGTCAAAATGGGTTAAAATTGCAATTTGACACTTAAGTCAGTTTAGCTTAGATTAGATTAGTCCAAAGATTTAGTTTGTTAAAGTTTTTAAGTAGTAAAACTCATTTTTAAGGTTTTGAGGAATTGTGGTTTGAATCTGTTGGTTTAAGCTTATCTCATTTGCTTATTTGATTAGGATCTTGCTTATTGTCATTTTGTGAAGTTTTGTGTTTATGCATGTGTTAAAAGAGGTTAGAAACCAACTCTAATAGCCTGCATTTATTTGATTTGTGTTTTACCAAAACTGTCAAAAATTTGCTAAGAATTGAAAAAAATTGAGAAATGGCTTTTTCAAATGCTTGTTGTGGCTTATTGTGAATTTCAAACTCCTTTTTGAGTGTTGATTATTGTTCTTTGAGGTCTAAAGTTAATCTGTTTGTAGGTTATATGTTTATACGGATCTGTTTGTGTGCTTATTTTTAAGCTCAAAAGTGTTGAGTCAGTGCGAGATAGCCTTTTTATGAAGCTTTTTAAGTGCTTATCTGAATTTCAAATTGGTTTTTCTTTGTTGCTTATTGTAGCTTTTTGGCCATTCTTCTCAGTGGTATAAGCCACTAAGCCATAAGGATCCTTTTGCTAGCTTATTTTTAAGCTAGAAAAGTCCCTATTGCCCTTTTTGCTTATCAGTTTTGGCCAAAAGGCTCATTTGCTTATTTAAGCTTATCTGCTTATTGATTCTGCTTATTTATGTATAGTTTAGCTTATTAGGTTAGGTTTAGCCCATTTCAGCTTATTCTCTTAGGTTTTGAGCTTATTCAAGCTTATTTGCCTAATTTAAGCCTTAAATTCCTTAAGTTTTTATAGATTTTTTGAGTATTCTGTCATTTCTAGCTTTTGTGCTTGCACTTATTTCTGTTCTTTAGTGCTTATTAGATGTGGTTTGAGTATTGCCTTTACTTATTTCTTTATTTCAATGTTGCTTCATTTGCCTTTTACTAGCAGCAGACTTCAGTGTTTAAGTAGCAGTACCAAACTTAAAAATTAGTAGGTGAGTTTTTAAATGCTCATTTTGGCTTTTTATATAATTGTTCTTATTTGCTAAATTTTGTTCCTATTTGCTTTTTAAGGTTGTCTTGAGATCTGTGTTTGCTTATCTTGTTTTGTCATTTGCTTATTTGCTATTTTTAAGCCTAACATTTTTGCCATTTGTTTCTTAAGTTTAAAAATAAACATTTCTGTCTTTTATTGCTTATTTGTGTGCTTATTTTGGGCTTATATAAAAAGTGCCTTTGCAATACAGTTCTTTATTTTGAGTTTATTTTTAAAGGTTGCTAAAAAATGGAATAACAAAAAATGTTTGGGAGTAGAGAAAGCCCCGAGTGAGCAAGGCTCGAACCCTGGGAACCTTCAAAACCCCACACCCAAACGTTTTTACACTAACACACCACTCTACCACTTGCCCTGGGTTTTTTTGTTTGTATATTGCAAAAATCACGCATTTATTTGTCCATTTTAGCCAGTTTGGATAATAAGTCGTTTTGTGGCTTATTTCACAGTCATCTTGATATAGATGTTTTTCCCAACATATTTTTCTAAGATTCTCACATTGTTCAATCTACTTTTGCTAATTTTTTTCAGAATTTTTTAAATAGTCTTAGTATATTTTAACATTTAATGTCATTAAATCATTTTTAATTCATAAAAAATTATAAAAAAGTCAAAAAAATATAATTCTTTTTTAGAAAATTTTCTTTTAACATTTAGAACCTAGGAAAATTAGATTTGCTTTCGTAGGGTTTAAATTGCAAAATCTTATTTTTTAAAGAACGAGATTGAATCCCGCTTACGTTTTTAGTGTTTTTAAGCCCTAATCGCCTTCGTTTTTGGTCTAGTTTTCTTTGTCCTAGCTTTTTAGTTAATTAAGACTTATAAAAACCAAAAAGATCAATTTAGGACTTAATTTTGATAATTTAGGGTTTTTAGGTCCCGTTTAGGATTCCCGTTTTGCGTTTTTAGTTAAAATTTGTCTTCCCTTAGGAATTTTTAAGTTTTTTCCTTAATTTTCTCATAGTTTTAGATAACCAATCATAATCTTGTTCCATTCAAGCATAAATATCAAAACGACTCTCGGCTTTCAATTCCATTCCTCGTTGGGGAAACGACCCGGGAATCATACTCCCGGATTACTATAATTGTGATTTTTTGATTCTTACCCTTACCCCCTTATATTTATATAAGTATTTTATATTTATATATTATATATTTTAAAAGGTATAGTCAATCTTGATCACTTGGATACCCGAAATCTATTTGATACATTGAAAGATGACCTTAATCGTATCAAATCTCTCATCATTGGTCCTTCCACTCAATTTCCATCCTCAATAACAACCTCTTCACCATAATTGAGCAATCTTGAAAGCTCAAGTTCACCTAATAATAAACAACCCATCTTTTGATTATGGCATCTTCTACTCTTTAAGAATCCACTAGTATAGATCTATGCCTTATTATGTCTTTATTGTATGATTATCTACTTTCTATTGTAATGATTCATACAAATATTGTATTAATTTTTCTTAGCTCGTATTAGCTCTAGTTTTATTCCGTGTTGTATGAATGTATTACTTGCATTTGGTATTGTATGAGTTTCTTGATAGTTGAATGAAACTCTCTTTTGGGTGACTTCAATCTAATGTGTTGCTTAAAAGATATTTGTCTTGCACTTGTATCTCTAACTTTGTTTTGTAGCAAACAATTTTCGTAAGATCAATCCATTGGTGCCCCAAACAAGGGGGAGCATACATCAAGGGGGAGTCTTGATATCGTCGATTTCTTTCTTCCTACAACTACTCGACGGTCATCCTTTTTAAATTCGACAAAAAGGGGGAGAAATGGAACAAAACTCATTAATAATGTGTAACTATTAATTTTCTACAAAATGAGTTTATATTTTTTCATCATCAAAAAGAGGGAGATTGTTAATACAAATAATTTCTAAAAATGTTATTTATATTTTTCGACCTCTCAACGTTTTGATAATAACAAATTGTAAAAACTTTTACGATAAAATTAAACGTTTACAAATTATTAATCGTAAAATTCTATTTCTAAGATCAGTAATCACTTAAGGTATGAACAAACAAATCATTTAGCATGATTAGTGATCAATAAAATATTTTTCTTTTATCCATTACATTTTTACAAAATAATTTCACAAAATTAATTAAACAAAATATTTTCTAATTAAAAGAAAAGTTTTATTAAAAACTTAAAATTTGAAATTCAAATCCCCCCCCCCCCAAAAAAAAGAAGGTTCCATACCAGATACAACCTTCCTCACAAAAAGACAAAAAATGAAGCGTAGTCTACTGGGCGCCCCCCTTATAGGCCTGGCGGCCCCCAGATATATCTGGGACCGCCGCTAGTCACTGTTGGATTTTCCTGCCTATAAATACTGCTCCATTCCTTGCAGAAAATTAGCCTTTTGCATGAATTTTCTCACACTTCTTTCTCTCTCTAAAAACCTTTTGTCTCTCACTAAATATCTTGATCACTAACATCTCTTGATCTTGTTTCAAATGATCTAATCTCTTCTTCTTATCTCTTCCCTCTCATTCAAGTGCAAGAGAAGAACACTCGTATTCGCTAAGAAATAAAGTGTTGATTAGTGATCTCTCCTCTTTTCTTCTAAGTATCAAATCTCTATTGTAATTATTTTGTGTATTTGTGTGATTCAGATATTGTGTAAATTCGATAGTGTAGATCTAGTGATCATGTAGTGATTGTGAAGTGGTAGATTGGTTCTAGCTAAGATTAGGACTCTTCATTTAGCTTAGTATCAGAAAATAACGTAATTGACGTGTAAACGGTTTTCTCCGCGTGAAGGGAGCTTGTTGACATAGTGAAATCTCGAGTAGGGTACTCGGGGAGTGGAGTAGGGCAAAGAAGAGCTTCGTAGCCGAACCACTATAAATCTTGGTGTCTTGGTTTGATTGTTCCTTCTCTCATCTCTTTATATTGTTGTAATTGTTATTTACTATTAGTTTAGATATTTACTTGGTTGATTCATATTGTTGGTTGGTTAAACATTCTACTCGAATCTAAGTATTTTAAAAGCAAAGTTTTAAAATGAAAATGAACCTATAAACTATTCAACCCCCCCCCTTCTAGTTTCCACAATGTGATAATTTGAAAAACAGT
>BQNB010047024.1:0-38584 GCA_026074375.1 Tanacetum coccineum | reverse complement strand
TATATTTTGACAATTTGAGTTTGCATTTCATATTGCTTTGATATCCTCCTTCTTGTCACTTTTATCCTCACCTGTACATTAAACCAATTAATTTACAAATATTAATTTTAGATTTCAAAAAATGCAATATTACTTATCTATATCATAACGACCTATATGATTAAATATATCAGAAGTTTTTCAAAATTTACATGTATTAACGATATAGCGGTCAAGGACAACCCAAGTCCACTGTTAAACCTGTTTCTTGCACTTGCACGAAGAAAGTTAAGCCAATAGAACTCCCCAACTAAAACACCTAATAGCAACCAGTCATAGAAACTTGACATCTCTTTAGACTCTTTCAAGGTTTTTTTCATCAAATTGATCTGGTCCAAGTGAGGGCAATGATGCTTTTGTTGCACTACTTACGACCATAACATAGAGTGAAAATAACAGGATCACATTGTTTCCTCCACTTGTTGTCTCATAATTTGTTCTTGGCAAAAAAGATGTTACAAAAAGTGGGTTTTAAGCTTTATGTGTTGAGCTTGTGTTGTGAGTAATGCAAGTACCTACAATAAATTAGCTATTAGTTATTGAAAGCCAAAAAAAGTTGATTAATACAAATGAATATGAATCTTTCGCAAGAAATACTATTGCAACGGATGTTGGTCTTACGGTTTCAAGTAACAAAAAGGTTATCTACTTATATCAGATTTAATTTGTAATGTTTTAAATCTGTATATCAGAAGGTGGTTCCAGTTTAGGTTCAGGTTCAGCAGATGCAGAGTCAACAACAGCAGCAATATCATTAGAAGTCATCTATGGGGTTTGATTTAGCTTCATCTAATTCCGTTTAGAGGTATATTGTTGTGTTTTAGTTGAATGTAAGTGTACAGATTGTGCATACCGATTGTATGTGATTTTTGTGTAATGTTTATGTGTTGCAGTGATGGTAGTAGGCAAAAACCGACTATGATTTATCAGGATCCATTAGTAAAGATGCAATCAAGTAATAACGTTAACCGAACTGGTGAAGCATATAGAAGCATAGCAGTCAGCCTAATCAACTTCATACACTAATAACTATGGTTCATAGTTAAAATAATCAACTTGATTACTAACCTCGACTTCATAAGTTTTAATTGTTCTATCCATAGCTATAGCATACCTCATACCAATCCGGTCTTGGAGAGTGAAACTTGCTCAGCACAACCTTCATAAAGCATCAAATCACATCTTTCATTCAGTATAGTGAATATAAGAAAGCCATGGCTAATTGTCTAGTATAATTATCTATTATGATGAACCGGTGACGTTATAATTGATCTGAAATACCCACGTTACTTTAGCAAATTATACAGCAAGTTACTTGTTTTTAATTCACTCTACATGACAGTACCGAAATTAAGAATTATACAAAAGATTATAGTAATTATTTAGCTAGTACAATTTATCCACCTGCAACAATGCATTCCTCAAGTTGAGAAACTCTTCTCCTAAGCGGGCCTAAATGAAAGCCCTGGATGATTTTAAGAAAAGCAAAAAAAGAAAGATATATAATGAGTATACCAACAATGCATCAAGTGATATATCAATATGCTATCATGAACGCCTAACCTGTAACTTTGATCAAAGTTCCTTAATTTCTGTTGTGCCGCTTTAATAAATAAGCATATGTCAAACTCTGACAAATAATATGAAGTTGAGAAAAGGTAAACTTCCAGATCATAGTAATATGAGATGATATGTTAAAAACAAACCTCATTCACATGAACACAGTTAGAAACATGTAAATATCGGCTAGCAAACCGAAGGCTGCTTTTAGTCTCATGTGGCATGCGTCTGCCATTTTAGAAAGAAAAAATATAAGGTAAAAATGATAGAGGACATAATTTATAATTAAAATAAGTAGAGTCACAAGAACATCAAATGATACAATTAATCTAATGCTCAAGACACCAAAATTGACTTGAAAGAACACTCATGCACTAAAAACTATTCATGATTGTGCTTTAAACATATATATACTAATAACATCCATTGATAGTAGTGTCTCTTGCACATAAAAATGGTAAATTCAATGAGACATTTAAACAAACACTTGTTGTGCATTCAAAACTAAAACACATTGTCAAACATTCATGGATGGTATGTCACGCTCGATTAAATCATTCATTCGTTAACAGATAAAATGATACATAGCATTGAACATAAAGCTTGTATCATGATAAGTGACATACCTAATATCGATCCATAGTTATCATCCTACTTCCGCTTCTTCAAATTGCGAAAATCACCTGAACAAAGTGAAATTATTTGTGAATTGAAATTTAGATAATGATAGAAATTACAATTTCGATTTCAAAATATAATCATCTGGCATAGGATTCATGATTAAACGACCAAAAGTAGACACAAACACAAAACACACTGAAAAATCAAATGGTTAATTTTATTTGATTTCAAAATAAAATTATAAAAATTATTAACATTTAAAGTACAAAACAAATTACACCGGCCGATAAATTAAATAAGGGAATGCTGATAAATTGTTGAGTTTGTTTAGGTTAAATTAGGAAAGTGCTAATGATAAGGGAAGCAGGTAATGTCTATGAGAGTATATCAATTTGGTTTTGGAATGTTGATCACAACGTTTGGCCTGCTCTGGTGGTTGAGACGTTTGCTTGTGTAGCCAAAGACCCTGGTTCGATCCTGGCATGGGTCTAATTTTTAAACAGTTTTCGGAAAAAATTATGAATTGTTGACGAAAATGCCCTTTGACGTGGCATTCTTGCTACCAAAATAGTGCCATGTAGGTGACAGTCAATATCATGCTAGTCAATAAGCCAACATCTATCCTGCTCTATATATAGGTATTATATATATATATATATATATATATATATATATATATATATATATATATATATATATATGCAATATGCAAGTATGCATTATATGAATTGTTTTACTTATAGTCACGTACCGCTATATATATTATATAGGTCGCGGTTGAGACGTGAAGTTGTTTGCTCATGTTGAGTTGTTTGATTGGACACTTTTGCTTAAGGTGAGTTCATAGTCTCGCATTTTAAATCTTTTGATTATTTTATAAACCCGCGAGGGAGATACATGCTTGTTTTTGAAAATCGAACACATGATTTTATGTTATACTGGACCCGATTGTGAGATATTTCCGCATGAGTAGCTATTGCCAAAGTCCCTAATATCATGAACCGTTAATTACCCGGTGAGGTAAACGCTTGTTCATTAAATATATCTATTGGGTTTGACAACCCCGTCCGGGGTATGGATTCGATGGTGAACACCCTGTCAAACGAACATTTTGTATTGAAACGAGTAGGTATATGGAAATAATACCTTGTTTTGGGGCACGGTTTAGACATATGAAAAGATATATGTATTGTTAAGGTATCGGTGTCATGAGCTTAATGCGTGAAATGAAAGATTGATACATTGTATTCGTTGCAATGTTTTTCCCAAGAACTATACGTGTGTTCAAAGTTTTATAATAACTGTTTATAAACCCTGTGGATTCACTCAACAATTTTGTTAACGTTTTAGCATGTTTTATCTCAGGTAACTAAGGGTGATGGAAACGGTGGATTGGTGGTCTTGTGCATGTGGTTGCATGTGTAGAAGCTTGCAAATGTGTTCCTTGTTTTACTAAAACAATGTCTTTAATTTGAAACAATTACTTTTCAAATGTTGTGATGGATTTGGTTACGATTTCTGTGGGACTAAACATACCTGTGAGGGACTAAAACTACTGCCAACTTCACTAAAGATAAACACAAAGGGTGTTCTCCCAAAGCAAGAACTTATAACAAAAAAGGACCTCTTTTGCAACCCCTAAATAACACTTGAGGGGGTGTTGTTGTCATATTCCAAAGTTCTATAACCATAAGGACGAAATTTGCAAGATATATATAATCGTTGAAGGGCTATTTGTGTCAAAAGCCCAAACCTTCACCCCCGTTTTTAAAACACTGTTTGTCTTCTACAATGTTTTCCCGCCAATACCACTAATGTAACATTCCGTATTTTCAGGTCATTTTATGACATCATTCATTTTGTCATTTTTTTCACTATTTATTTTTTTTCTTTTCTCGTACGCGTTCGCTTTTAAATTATAATAGTTATGTTAAATCGCGTAAGCTATAAATTATCAATTAATGTAAACGGACACCAAACGAATTAAAGTTTATGTCAAGCCATCATTATATTATTTTTTCAAAAGTAATAATTAACTTTGTTCATTTTATTTTTATCGGATACGTAAAGTGTAACGTTTCGCGATAAATTGCGTTTAGGCACTCCCGAACCAACAACCAAAACTTTCCGACCGCTTCAAACAATACACACAGTTATACCCAATACAATTAAAGTTTACCTCAAAATATAGCCTAATAACATATTTAGCCAATATTTTAGCATATATACAAGAAACTCTTCCACTTTGGTCATATGTGCAACCATACCTCATTAAAACCACAAACCCATTACCATGTCTAATTTCAAAGACCATCCCTAAGCCCTAATAGACCCATCCCTAAATACCATTGTCCATCCCTAAACCTTAACAGTTTTTCCATTTGAACTTGTCCTACACCATTATCATGAATCTTAGAAGATAAAGCTCACACATTTGCATAAACATGACTACAATAACAAATCTCTTCCTGTGGGCACTCATTGAGCTTCAAAAGCAACTCTAATCCATGCCCCAACCAAATCCATATAATTTTTTCTACAACCTATACACTCCTACACACATCCATCCTAAGATATTCTAAGGTATTTCCAAGCATTGGATTACCTTTTTTCAAGTAGTAATCAAAAAAAGTGAAACAGGGTTTTAAATGGAAAGCTAGGGTTTTATACTAAACAAGGTTTAGATAACTTAGGTTCATCATCTTACATCATAATAAGGTTAACTAAAAACCTTCATTCTTTACTTCATCAGTTTTTATATGTTTACATGTTTTATATAACTAATCAACCACTTAGGATTTTTAATATGTAAAACAATTCTCACATATGTTTTTATGAATTTACACACTTTTCTATGTCATTATTGTGTTATATATATCATGAAAAATGGATTAATAATATGTTACATTTTGTTTAAATATAAACAGATTTTGTATAAATTTGGGTTATAAAGTTAATAAAACAACTCTCTTATAAATGAAGCACACATGGATAATAAAATGGTGATTTGATTTCGCTTCAGACAGTAGGTTTGACATTACATAAAAATAATACGCACGCCTCATGAACATTCCGCAAAATGATAAGAAACTCGAAAAACCGATTTATAACGAAAAAGATACTTAGTATACAGTTTACGACGAGAAATACTTTTATAAAACTATTTTTAAAATATTGTTTTACTATTCATTACAGAAACTGTATTTTTAAAACATCAAAAATATGATATACTTTTAATGACGAGATCGTACTCTAAAGAATCGTTAAAAATGAGCCTACAACTAGAAAAGACGACGTTTACAAGTTTACGATAACAAAACTATAAAAATAAGTTATATCTGTATAACATAAAAATTCACTAATTCATCAGAAAAACGAAATTTTAAAGATTTTTATATTTGATAACTCTCTTAATATCGAAAATTGGCATAAGAAACGTAAGAAACGGCTTTAAAACGAATAGTTACGCATTATTCTAACTTGTGCACGATTTCCTGAGGTGAATAGTGTTGTTCGTTTAAAATAAAGTTTTGCGAAACATTTTAGAATCTTTATATAATACTTATACATGTCTTAAACTTTATAAATAGGTATTTTACACATACTATTGTAATATATATTCGAGTATACGAGTCAAATACACGAAAAATAGTTGTAGCAAATGCAATTTAAATATATTTCGCAAAACACGAGTAGACGTTGATGTAGCATATATAGAATCAGACGTGATTAGTTATCAAAGTACTATATTACTAGGGAGTTTCATAATGAGGGCCTCTTCGGGTGGCGTACGACGAGTTGTTGGATTACGATTTAAAGTGTCCTAAGCTCCTCATACGATTCACATACACACCTCTTAATTATGATAAGCCCGAACGATGAGTATGATGAGCTATACGACCTATAAAAAAGCAATTGTTTAGTACTTATAGACCTAATTGGATTAGGTGCCTTCGGATTTCCTTCGTGACGCATTTTTTCTATTTGTGAATAACTTGTTGATTTCCATTCACATTCGAGTGAGTTTCATAGCCCCTTTTTACTTGTTTTAAAACGTTTTTGGGGAGAAAACATGCTCTTTTACAAACGCTAATATTTTACAACAGTACAATTACCTTTCAATACATTGTGAGTTTTCATAGCCCCTTTACTTGTTTTAAACTGTAATTGGGGAGAATACATCGCTTTTACAAACTCTATATTTTACTACAGTACAATTACCTTTCAAGAACTTTGTGAGTTTATAGTCCCCCTTTCTTTTCTACAATGGTTTTACAAAATCCTACGGGTGAATTACATCTGCTTGTTTTACTATTGGACACAAGTGTTATTTCAAAAGTGTTAATTGCTATCCAGATTAATGCCTTTGAAAAAAAAAAAATTATTGGCCTAAGTACTTCTCTGCCACTTAAGTCCCTATTCATGAACCGCAGTTGCTAGTGTCGTGAGTGCGAGTGTTTGTGATGAGATCTATCGGAATTGGACATTCCCCACCTTTCTTTGGGCACAACGACTTATGGTGCATTGAATCATTTGAAGTACTTTCTAGGATGTTTGGCAAACATCCTACTTTTATGGGCATTCCAATCTATTGATTGAAGTACGTTAAGGTTCGGTGTCATTACTTAGTGCAATAATAAATACTTAACTTGATGAATGTGTTTTCCTCTTGTCGACATACTTTTTTGACTTCGGAATATGTACTTAGTCACCATTACTTCGATCTTGTGGTCCATTTACTTTTAAATACTTTCCTTGATTACTGTATCACTACTTGGATTTTGGAGAATAACACTTTTAAATTGTGGTAACGCTACTTTTTTCTTCTGGAATTATTTCTTAAATATTTCAATACTGCTTTTTACTTAAACCTATGAATTCGCAATATTATGTTGACGGTTTAGCATGTATTTTCAGTTTACTATTTTTGCGAGTGGAGATTTGGGAGCATTCGAGTCGCGCGGATAATTAGTTTTGAAGGCTTAATAACTTGAGTACTATTTGACAAACGTTTTGACAATGTTTTTTTTAATACATTATAAATGGAACCTGTTGCAACTCTGATCTTTTATTAAATAGAATATGACTTTATTTAAAACGTCCATTAAAGGGCTTTTCCGAGACTTTGGTGTTTGTGTGCCCTTAAGTAGCACCCCAATTACCATTCCGCTGTGTTGTCCTGATTTTGGGGTGTTACAGATGTAAGCAGCTGAAGTCCATTGAGAACTATTTCGTTTCCAAAACCTAGACTATGACCATGTTTTTCAAAATATAGAGTCTTTCCTTGTTTTATTCCGATATCCCACGCGCTTGCTCCTAGGTAACTTATAAGCTCTCTTTTGCATCCCTACTACTATTACATGGATAATAAGTATTTAATACTAGACTATGATTTCGTTCTCTTACGTCTATCATATGACGTCTTACTATTTACCTTATATCGGTCTGTTATATAAATATTGATCATTCTAATTTTCGTGTACTTCCTGATTTCTCATTTTACTCCCTTGAGCGTTGATGCTGGTATTATATATGGATACCTATCGCTTTACTAACCATCTCGATGTCAACCTACAAACCATTTTGTTGTCACCCTATGAGCTACTTCACGTTCACTTTATTGACTATTTCATTTCGTTATAAAACTATTTGATACCATTTCATACATCTCACTATTTTGACGAAAATGAGCATTGCATCGTTGGCCCTCAAATATACATAGCCCAGTCAACTATGATAATTGTGCATAGACTGACTATGATTATGATTGTTGTATCCATGAAGTAATACCCCATATTAGCTTCCGCTGCTATATTGTAAAAATGGGGGTGTTACATGTTTTTACTTAATACCAAAAATCTACTGATTTTGCCAGATCTTATGTTTTATTAACAGATCAGATTCTGAAAATTATGAACTAGTCTAAGGTGTAATGGGTTTGCTATGGCTTTATGATTTTGGTTTAGGGTTAGATGAATGAGGGTTTTATGATTAGGGTTTAGAATGATTCAGGGTTTAGGAGTTGTGCATTGGGTGTTTGTACCTTGTGTTAAAGTGGTGGTAAAATATAAACATTATTTAGGAGGTAAAATGACCTAGTTTGTATGTCATGCACAATTAACTTGTACATTGAGCTTTAGAAGGTTGTACTAGGGTTTAGGAGGGAAAAGATATTCAAAAGTTTGGCATTGTAACTTGTACACATGCTTTGAACATTTGTACACTTGTTTTGACATGTAATTAGGGTTTTTGGAATAAACGTTAATGTATAATGCTTGTTTTGGAATAACATTGTAAATGGTACGTTAAATGGATAACGTACATGGTAAAAATGATATTTAAATATAGACTTGACATATTAGGATGTTTACATAAGGTAAACAGAGTTGTAGTTGGCATTGGTTGTTGCGTGAGCTCGTTTAGTTTGCTATGTAAGTTACGTGATATAATGGATGGACTAAAGCAAAAAAAATATTCCCATGAAAATGGTTGCTTCTAATTTAATAGATAAATAATTGCATAAAGGAAAATTGTGGGTTGTTATATATTTTGATGTCGTTGTGAGGTGAAAATGAAGTTTGATAAGTATTGAAAATGGTAAATTTGAACAGTAGGTTTGGCATGGAAAACAAGGTTCGAAAAATCATAAAATTTGATTTTTGATGTGGGAATATGATAGAGTTCGTCCTAATGTGTGTTTCGGTAATTCGAACGCCCCGTAACTCCTAATAACGAAGAAGTGACGGCGAAAACAAGATTTGAAAACTTATAAATGTTCCAAACAACATTTTTTTAGTTGCTGTCAGAATTTTAAATGGCCGTTTTGAGCACTTTCGAGTCCATTTCGGCCTTCCGGCGAAACACAAAAGTTGCTCGGAATGACGTTTTACTTTGCCGCGAGGCTCGCTAGTTTTAAAATCGAGTAATAACGGGTCAAAACCAAAGGTAAAAATCTGCACTTTTATTAAAACGCCACAAGTTCCTGCAGAAACTTGCAGGGGCATTTTGGTCATTTTCGGTCGAGTTTCGGGTCTCGGCTAAAACTAAAAAGTTGTCCGGAATGTCGTTTTACATAAAATCTCTTTTGAGTCCGAGTCGTGAAAATGTGATATAGCTGGTCGTATGGAGCGGGTCAGACTTAGTAACACATATATATATATATATATATGTAAAATGAGTAAAAAAAGTCAAAGTCAAACAAAGTCTAACGTTGACTTTTGAAAGTCAACGGGTTAATACTAAACTTGTCGGATGTTATAGAAGTAACTAAACGCTATTATTATTATAAGGTATAATAATTTAGACTTAACGATTGTTACGAACGAGAGGGATTCTAAAAATAGAAACTTTTGTAATATACGGGACATAATCCCGGTATGAGTAAATAATAATCAAATTGAAAGTTGAAGGCTCGACGAGATAACTAAATATTAATATAAATCTAATTAGAAGACGAGACTTACTAAAAATGGTAACTTTCCGGAAATAGTAATTTTCCTAAAATAGAAAGTTTTTGATTAAGCGATGTATAATATAAACAAAAGAAAGATTATAACTCAATTAAATGGAGTTTAGGATTAGGACGCGCAAGTGGATTTCTCATCACATGTGTATGTATATTTATACTATTTTGATAGTTGCGACGCGCGCACTATTCGATCGCATCTTACGAGGTAATAATTGAACGACATAAATTATAGGTCGCGGTTGAGCTCGTTGTAGAGTAGTTCGTGATTGTTTCGATTATTTGATCTTCGGCTTCGATCAAGGTAAGTTCATAACCTCGCTTTTAAGTGTTTTAAATGTTTTTAAACCCGCGAGGGGGATACTTGCTTGTTTTGAAAATGAGAATGCAATGTGTTTTGATACTAAATATGATTCCATGCACTATTGAGTATATGTCTTTTACTGTGTGGCCGTTAATTGCCTTGTTGATGGTGAACGCTAATGCATTAAATAGATCTATTGGGCTTGACAACCCTGTCTGGGGTATGAATCCGAAGGTGAGCACCTTGTAACGGACATTTTGTAATTAGTATGGGGAGAAGGGGCATACTTCTCGGACATGATTTCGTCCTACGAGATGAATGTGTTAAATGTCGGTACACGGGTTCATTAGTTGGAATTCACTATTTATATATAACTTGTCTTACGAGCAACGTTATATGTTTTGTTGAACCAAATATGCGTTCTAACTGTTATGTGTAAACTCTATGAATTCACTCAACGTTTTGTTGACCTTTTTAAGCATGTATCTCAGGTTTAGGTATTGAAGATGGCTTGGATGGGACGGAACGCGGATATCAAGGATGGTGACTCGGTGAACTTGTGTCAATAAATGATAGAAATATTTTTGAAATGAAGTCGTGATGTGACATGTATAATTAAATCTTATATGATAGTTTTGGGACCTTTGTACTCTGATTCTTTTCAAACGAAATAAATAAAATTCATTTAACAAACATCTCTTTTATAGTTGTTTGTTATGACTTGTATGATTGTATCGTGAAGTGGCACCCCAAATGTAATATTTCGCTGCGTATCGTATTTTGGGGGTGTTACACAGATATTGCCACATATGTTATCAAGTGTTTGACATGCTCGAAGGTGAAAGCCGAGTATCAGAAGCATCCTGTTTACTGGTACAACCTGAGATACCCACTGGAAATGGGAAAGAATAACAATGGACTTCATTACGAAGCTACCAAAGACGTCAAGTGGTTACGACATTATTTGGGTGATCGTTGATTGTCTCACTAAGTTTGCACATTTCCTACCAATCAGGGAGACTAACAAAATGGAGAGATTGATGAGCTTATACTTGAAAGAAGTAGTCTTGAGGCACGGAGTGCCAGTGTCAATTATCTCAGACCAAGATAGCCGATTTACATCTAGGTTTTGGCAGTCGCTCTAGAGAGCTTTGGGAACTCGTCTAGACATGAGCATTGCATATCATCCAGATCGATGGGCAAAGTAAAAGAACTGTCCAAACGTTGGAAGACATGTTACGCACCTGCGTGATTGATTTCAGTAATGGTTGGGATAACCATTTACCCTTGGTTGTCCTACAATAACTGTTACCACTCGATTATTAAGGCTGCACCATTTGAGGCACTTTACGAAAGAAAGTGTCGATCACCTATCTGTTGGACCGAGTTGGTGATAGCCAACTCACTGGTCCGAAGATCATTCATGAAACCACCGAGAAGATTATCAGATACAATGCAGAATGCAAGCCCGCTCGTGACCGAAAAAAGAGTTATGCCGATGTGAGGCGTAAACCTCTAGAATTTCAGGTTGGGGATAAGGTCATGTGAAAAGTCTTGCCATGGAAGGGCGTGATTCGTTTTGGAAAATGAGGAAAAATGAACCCAAAATATATCGGACCATTTAAGGTCTTGTCATTCCATTAGAAGATATACAAGTGGATGATAAACTGCATTTCATCAAGGAACCGGTGAAAATTATGGACCGTGAAATCAAACAACTGAAAAGAAGCCGCATTCTGATCATCAAGGTTTAATAGAATTCCAGGAGAGGTCATGAATTCACTTGGGAACGTGAAAACCAATTTCGCGACAAATACCCTGACCTTTTCCTAAAAACCACACCATCCGATACCACAAACCGAATTCTGGGACAAAATTCTTTTAAAGGGGGAAGAGTGTGACAACCCAAAATTTAGGTTTACTTTTACTTAGAAACTTGAACAATTTACTTTGAACACGTATGAACTTGATTTAAAGCATAACCCGTGAGGTTATCCCGTGTACTATGAAAAACAACTTTGAGCGCCTACCGACTCTAGACTAATTTTAGTCTACTCGTATTTAGTACATTATCATACTCATGAACATATTTTACAAGTCATATAAATTCAACATTTCAACTTTTATGTAAATCATTCAAGTATTGCAATGCATGCATAAATGCACTATATTTCATCACCTTTCTACATATATACACAATTATACACTTTCAAACATTCAAAATGCATTTCCCTCCCCCTCCCCCTTAGTTGATCATCTACCCCTACTGTAACATTCCGTATTTTCAGGTCATTTTATGACATCATTCATTTTGTCATTTTTCACTATTTATTTTTTTTCTTTTCTCGTACGCGTTTAAATTATAATAGTTATGTTAAATCGCGTAAGCTATAAATTATCAATTAATGTAAACGGACACCAAACGAATTAAAGTTTATGTCAAGCCATCATTATATTATTTTTTCAAAAGTAATAATTAACTTTTATATTTTATTTTTATCGGATACGTAAAGTGTATACGTTTCGCGATAAATTGCGTTTAGGCACTCCCGGAACCACCAAAACTTTCCTACGCTTCAACAAATACCCACATTTATACCCAATACATAAAGTTTACTCAAAATATATCCTATATATCATATGTATGCCGAAATTTTAGCATATATACAAGAAACTCTTCCACTTTGGTCAAATGTGCAACATACCTCATTAAAACCACACCATACCATGTCTAATTGACCAAAGACCCATCCCTAAGACCAATAACCCATCCCTAAGACCAATGACCATCCCTAAGACCTTAACATGTTCCCTTGACTTGTCCTACACCATATATGCATGTATCTTATAAGATATAGCTCACACATGCATAAACACTTAGTAAAAATAACAAAATCTCTTCCTTTGGCACTCATAGAGCTCACGGCTCAAATCCATGTCCCAACACAATCCATACAAAATTTTATTCAACCTATACACTCCTATACACATCCATTCTAAGATATTCTAAGGTGATCCCAAGCATTGGCTAACCTTTTTCAAGTATTAATCAAGAAAAGTGAAACTAGGGTTTTAAAATGGAAAGCTAGGGTTTTATATCTAAACAAGGGTTTAGATACTTTGGTTCATCATCTTACATCATAATAAGGTTATCTAAAAACCTTCATGTCTTTACTTTCATCATTTTTATATGTTTACATGTTTTATATAACTATATCACCACTTAGGATTTTTAATATGTAAAACGAATTATCACTTATGTTTATGAATTTACACACTTTTCTTATGTCATATTGTTATATATATCATGGAAAAATGGATTAATAAATATGTTGACATGTTGTTTAAGTATAAACATGATTTTGTATAAATTTGGGTTTATAAAGTTAATAAAACAAACTCTTTATAAATGAACACACTTGGATAATAAAAGGGTGATTTGATTTCGACTTCATACAGTAGGTTTGACATTACATAAAAATAATACGCCTCATGACGATTCCAAAATGATAAGAAACTCGAAGAACGATTAATAACGAAAAAGAATACGTTAGTTTCGTAGTTTACGACGAGAAATATTTTATAAAACCTATTTTTATAAAATTTACTATTCTTTACAGAAAGTGATATTTTTAAAAAACTCAAAATATGATATACTTTTAATTACGAGATCGTACTCGTAAGAATCGTTTTTAAAAACGGAGAGCTTATAACGAAATAAATACGACGGTTTACGAGTTTACTGATAATCAAAAAACTTTAAAAATAGTATATATATTTTTATGATAAGTAAAATTCACTATTCTTCAGAAAAACTAAAATTTTATAAATGTATATATTTTGACATACTCGAATTAATACGAAATCGTGAACATAAGAAAAGTAAGAAAGGGTTTAAAACGAGAAGTTACGCATTATTTTATAACTTGTGCACTATTTCCTGAGGTGAATAGTGTTGGTTCGTTTTTAAAATAATTTTTTACGAAACATTTTAGAATCATTTATATAATATTTATACATGTCTTAAACTTTTAAATTTATTTTACAAAGACAATTTGAATTATATATTCGCTTATAAAGAGTTCAAATACACGTATAATATTTAGCATATGCATTTTAACATTATATCGCAAACACGATGTAGACGGTGATTGATGTAGCTATATAAAACTCATACGTTGTGTTAGATTATCAAAGTACCTATTATTACTAGGGAGTTTAATAATGATGTGGGGGGGGGGGGGGGGTGGGGGGGGGCCTTTCTTTTCGGGGTGGCGTATCGACGAGATGTTGGAATTTACGATTTAAAGTATCCTAGCTTCCTTCTTATTACGTTCACTCACTCGACCTCCTAATTATGATTAGCACGAAGCTGTATGATGAGCTTTACGACCATTATAAATTATCAAAGTGTTTAGTACTTATTCGACCTATATGGATTTGGTTGCCTTCGGAATTCCTTCGTGACGCATTTTCTATTGTGAACTATTTGTTGATTTCCATATCACTCAAGGTGAGGTTCTTTAGCACTCTATTTTACTTGTTTTTAAACTGTTCTTGGGGGAGAATACATGCTTCGTTTACAAAATTGTTTATTTTACTAAATTACAATTACTTGCAATACTTTGTGGAGTTCATAGTATCGCATTTTAATCTTTTCAATGTTTGTATAAACCCTGGCGAGGGGAATACATGCTCTTTTACAAACTCATATATTTTACTACAGTACAATTACCTGGACTATTTTTTACCAAAAGCTTGATTTGGCCTACTACCTGATTTGAGTTCATTGAATACTATACTTTGAAAACTTGTATTTTGAACAACATGATTGGTTTTCTTCGGAAACAAGGTTTTAAAACTGTATGTTAATTCCTGGATTCACATTATTGCCTTAGTACCTTCTCTGCCATTAAGTTCCCTGTTTATCATTTCAGTCAGTTGCTAGTGTCGTCGAGCGCGAGTGTTGTGGATAATCTATCGGGATTGACAATCCCAACTTTTCACTTGGTCACTAGTTTGATTCAGAGCATTTAAATTTGAGATATTTACTTTTCCTGGATGTTTGGCAGAACATCCTACTTTTATGGGGCATTCCAATCTCTTGATTGAAGTACGTTAAGGTTTCGGTGTCATGAGCTTAGTGCAATAATATATACTTAGACTTGATGAATGTGTTTCTCTTGTCTACATTACTTGTTTTGGACTTCGGAATATGTACTTAGTCCACCATTACTTCGATCTTGTGGTCCACTTTTAAAACTTCTTCGATTTAATGATTCACTACTCTGGATTTCGATGGATTTCGGAAATAACACTTTTAAATGTTGTAACGCTACTTTTCTTCTGAAATATTTCTTAAATTATTTCAATACTACTTTTTACTTAAACCTATGAATTCGACGTTTTAGCATGTATTTTCAGGTTACTATTTTGCTAGTGGAGCATTGGGAGCATTCGAGTCGCGCGGATATATATATTTTTGAAGACTTAATAACTTGAGTACCATTCGATAACGTTTTTAAAAATGTTTCTATTGCATTATAAATGGGATCCTTTGTAAACTCTGATTTTAATATATCAAATGTGAAATTTATCTTAAAACGTCCCTTTTGAGGTCGTTTTCTGTGACTTGTGTTTTGTGCCCTGAAGTAGCACCCCAATGTTACCATTCCGCTGCGTTGTCCTGATTTTCGGGGGGTGTTACACCTACCCCCCCTAAATCCCTACCTAACATTTCTAATTAAGGTAAGGAACATAATGCTTTGGTTTAGGAATACAAAGCTACCGTTTTCAAGTATAATTTCAAACCAAGACAAGCAAAGGAGTATAATAACATCACCTTGAGCCTTCTCCATTAACCTACCCTTCATCCCCATACACACTCAACATACTATACCATTCTATTTTCCTATAAAAGAAACATACCTAACTCTCCATTTTTCACACTTACAAACACACAAATATCTCTCTTTATCTCTAGTAAACTCGGCAGCCAAAGGGTAGAAAAACAAGGGTTTAACAAGTTTGCTTTAATGTTTTGCAATATTAATTGGTGAATGGTTTGATAAGCTAGGGTTTTAGAGTTTATACTTAGGAATTTATAGTAGTCCTTGGGTGTTTTATGTTTACTTGATCATCCATCCATCCTCATATCATTGTAACCATCTCATTTACATGTTCTTCATTCATTTTAATCATTTCATACTTGTTTTCATATCACTGCTATATACTTGTTGTGTAAAGCTTGAAATAAACTTGTTTGTTGAAAACCCTAATTTGGGTAGATTTTTGTATCAACTTGTACACATAATATCCCCACTTTAAAGAACACTTATGACATATTTCTTGGCATCACATATTAGTACTATGTCTTAAGAATTTCTATTATGAATGTTATGAATTTACGGAATTTATTAGTATTTTAAATATTTTGTGCAAGACAAAGTGTCCAAATTTGCACACTGAACTTTATACGAATTTCTGAGAACCTTAAGAGTAATTTAGGAACTTGAGCCTTTTAAACTTTTTGTAGCTAAGACTTATACTTAAACTCAGCAAGTTGAATCAACTCTAGAGGTTAAGTATTGAAGGAGTTATGACTAAAACAAGTTGGGTAAAGCTTTCTAGAAATTCCTAGCTTTGACCTCCGTGTGTTGTTTAGCACTTTAAACGCTTTAAACTTTGATTAAAATTATAAAGCTTGCATTTTTGGAAAGAAAACTCAAAAACCTTTGATCTAGGCTTTGGAATGGACTTATTTCAGTAGAAAATGAATGAGTTATGATCCCAAGAAGTTGGATTTGAAGATGTCCACTAAAACCTGCTATGTTTTTCTAAGTTTAAATACTTAGTAAACTTGATTTTAATCCACATTTATAACTTGGTAAACCTTAGACACAAGTATATAAGGGTGATAAAAATATTTTCAAAACTCATATGCATATAGTTCACTTCATGTTGTAAACCTAAAGTGCCTTATTATTAAATTAGGTTGCGGTTAGGATACTTTGCCACTTTTGAACTCGTACTTCTATGGAATCACTTATTTGCTTAAGGTGAGTTTTATAGCCCCAGTTTTACTTGTTTTGAAATACTTAGGGTGAGAATACATTTCTTGTTTTTACTTACGGACACAAGTACTTTAAACTTTTATGGAATGCCTAAGTACCCTATTGCCATGAGGTCCCATTTATCACGAACCGTTAATTACTTTGTGTAAGCACGAATACATTGAGTAGATCTATTGGGGTTGACAACCCTCGTCTAGGTATGCATAATATTCGCTACTGGTCAAACAGGTGCATTTCATTTGAGGAACTTTAGGTGTATGGCAAAGCACCTAGCGGTGCAAACTTATAACAACTAGAACTTGGGTTAATGCTTTGGTGTCATGAGCTTAGTCCATTTGTAATACTTTTTGGTGTGATATTGTATGTGTTATAATAGTGACACACACTTAGAAATTATGTGGTCCACACTTATACATACAATATGTGGTTTAACTTTGGCAAAAATGACCTAAATTCTAGATTGCGACAATTGCTATCGCTGCTAGCATTACACAAATACGGTAAATTACGGTATAATTCGAACGCAATCTAGGATGGCATTGCATTAGGCACCATGATGTGAAATTCTAAATGCAATGCAATGATGCATGCAATGCAATGATGCGTGCAATTTGTGCAATGATGTGCGCATTTTAAAACTAAGGTAGACAATAACAGGCTTCACATATTGCATAAGTTGTGTTTATAAATTCTGTCTAAAAATCAAAACAACCGGCGAATGGTAGCCAAGATTTATAGCTTTAGGTTTTATTTCTTGCATCGTATATAAAAAGGTAGTTAATTGCTATGTATAAATTCTAATTAAAGAAGAAAATTTGATGTCTCTTGTTATTTGATGGTGGAAAACAATCACAAATTTAAGCAGTTGTTAGTTTTTGTTATATATCATCCATTGTTTTTTTGCAACAAATTTGTATTACACTTGCTTTGCTATTTTATGTTAGTTTTACAGACCGTACGTGTTCTAAATACAAAAATGAAAAATGTTTCAGGTAACACTATAAGTTTACGCAGAAAATGGATCTTTTTTGAAAATGTGGAAATATTCTGAAATGATTTTGCTATGTTTCTGCCCATGTCCCCTAACTCAGGTACTTATTTGTTTGTTGCAACACATTTTTAAAATTTGCGCTACAAAAATAATAGGTTACATTTATATTCCTGATATAAGTCTAACTTTTCTTAAACGCTCTTATTTTAAGGCGTTGTACGAATGGGGCGGTGTTGAGCGGCCAACAGGAAAACATGGAGTTCTGAATGGGAAGTGACATTTATATATCAGCATGTTGCGACCAAGTTTTACACAAGTCTGCTCAAGTACATCATTTTTTGGCAGCAAAAGGTGGATTAAGTCCAACTTTCTTACTCAAAGGAAACTGAGCTGTGCAGGTCATTTTCACTTAAATACTGTATGCAGTTATTCCAGATATACCATAACAATGAAGATCCTTAGTTCCCTACATAATTGACCCAAAGACTTCTATAGCCAGTAATTCATGAGGTTCCGTCAGTAAAGAAAGACAGTTAGCTTCGTAACCAACACGATTGAATTACATCAATCATTAGTTGGCATATCCGTTTACCCTTTCCACAGATGTAACACCCCAACACCATTTTTAAGTATTTTATTACGAGAATGCCATTAAACAAGTTTGACTACGACTTTTATAAGTTGAAGGCGTTATATGATTGGTTAGTTTAACCCGATAATCAAACTTACAAGTAAACTATATGTAATAAGGTAGTAGAAAATACAATGTGTCTCAATTATAAAGAAAAAGGACGTGAGGGACCTAAGTTGCCAAATCACTAAACTAGTACTAGAACCAACTTATTTTAGTACTAGAACCACCTTGTTCTAGCCTGTAGGGACCATTATTGTCAATTGTCCAAAGATTGTAACTAATTATATTAAAATAAGTCATAGCTATTTTCTACACTTCTAAAATGTTTAAGGAGTGTGTTTGTGAAATTAGTTTAAAAGAGAAAAAGGGGGGATAGAAGAATATCAAGTGAGGTGATTAATCTTGGTGAATTATGTGTGCTTATAGCAAGAATAAGTTCTAACAATGCTCTTATACAAGGTAAATAATCTTTATAGAGTTGAATTGAAGAATTATTATGTTAGGGTTTATGTACCTAAATTAGGGGTTATGGGTAAAATGTGTTTCTAAGTAAAGTATGATGTTATAGAAATTATGGATTATGAGTAATTTGATAAATTAGGGTTTTCTTATATAATCATGTTATGATCATATGAATGTTATAAAGGATATGGGTATGCCTTAGGTAAAATTAGAAACCCCTTATTTGTTATGGTATTTCATTTATGTAATGTTGGTTTGTGATGATTATGGCTTAGGAAAACAAACATTGAATGATGATGATGATGTATAGATAACTTGGTTTGGATTTAAGGTAAGTAACTTTGGTTATGATATGTATAATATTGATTTTTATCATATATTGTGATTAAGAATAAAGGTGTTTATGATTTGAAAGTATTGGCCTAGAAAGTGTGGATTGATTAAAGACTTAATTAGTTGGAGAAAAGAGGCTAGTCATTGGTTATGGATTAACCAAGGTATGTGTTTGGATTTCTATATGATTGATGTTTTTTGTAGGTTTACATGTTGCAAGTAGAAGCTTTGTAAGGCTTTTGGATGTGAAGTAAGCGGATAGTAGCGCATTGCCTTTAGGTGTATGCAAGTAGTCGTAGAATACCGAGCTTGAAGTCAAGGTTGAACCCCATGTTTCGTTAAATGGTTTGAAAATGTTATTTTTATGTATCAAAGTTATTTGTTATTGTTTTGTATTGTAGTGTATGCAAACAGATCAAAAGATGTATGTAAAATGGGTCAAATAGGTTTTTGGCATAACCACATATAAAATTTATAGCAGATTGTCCAGAAAGAGAGCATGTTTATAGCAGATTGTCCAGAAAGACAACATGTTGTGCAGAAAAAGGTCATGTTTAGGAGTTTGTATAAAATTTACCGTGGCTCGTTAGAGGTCGTGTCACCTGTCGTTTGTCGTTGTTCATAAATTGTGCTACCTTTGAAGGGTCGTAGCGAATTAACCGGAAGTCCGTAGATTCGATCTACCTATCATTAGTCTAGTTTCTAATGAAATTGGTTCCAGATTCTAATTCCAAGTCTAAGTGTATCAAATCTGCAATTTATAGCAAACAGTCCAGAAAGACAACTTGTTGTGCAGAAAAGGATCGTGTTTTGGGAGTTTGTATAAAATCAACCGTGGTCGTTAGAGGTCATGCCACCCGTCGTTTTAAAGATAATTGAGTCTAGTTTCATGTAAAAATATTCTCAAAGGCCGGTTTATAATAAATTGTTATTAGTTTAAAAAAGAGTAAAAGGAGGTCAGTTTTGGGTCATGTCGTTTTCGCCAAAAGTTTTAATTTTTAGTATTTTTAGTCAATTCGAGAAAGATCCATTTTTACTTAGTATCAGAGCTTTGTTTTAAGGGAATTAGGTTTACACTATATGGTTTCCTAAACTTAGACCACTAAGAGTTTCGTGTGCCGTAAGTTTGTGTAGTGCGAAAGTATTGTGATGCCTTAGTTATAAGGTAGTGTTAGTGCTTACGGCAAAGATGAGGCAAGTAAGTAGCTTAGACATGAATTAGTGTATGCAATATAATATATGAGCCATAGACGATGTGATTGAGTATGATTAAGAATGTTATACACTTGTTAGATAAGTGCTAAGTGCGAATATGTGTTTATATAAGACGTTATGTCTATGGTAGTTATTTTATATGTCTAAGTGCTTTGAATTTGAATGTGATTAGTATGTTTTAAAACTTGTGAATAATGTTAAATTTAATATTTTGAAGTTGTGTATGCCAAATATATGGTTAATCGAATAAATGTTTAAGTGAATAAGGATGTGTGTGTTATAATATGATTGAATATAAGGCATGACTAGTAAATTATGAGATATGAGGAAATAGATTTTGAATTTGATATGTATGACATATGTGGTGACAAATGAACAATATATGGTCTTATTAGTATTCCATGCTGATAAGTGTTAAATTGTATATATAAAATACCCAGGATTTCGCCAATAAAAGCCAGAAAATATGCCAAAAGATGGAAATATGTGTGCTTTTGTGTCATAATGTGCAGGAAAGGATATCAAAGTCAAAAAGAGCAAAAACGAGCAAAAACCAATAAGAAATGAAGAGACAAGTACAAGAGAGAGATATGAGGAAAGATATCAAAGCCGGATCAGCCCGACAACAAGAGAAGAAAGTCAATGAAGACCCAATTGAAGTCAAAGGATCAATAATGACAAGTTTTCAAAAGTTCAAGGGCTCATTTGGATGTTTTGAAAGTCCAAGGACCAAAGATGTCAAAGTTAGAAAGTTGGTTTATTAAGAGGAAAAAGGAGATAGCAAGTACAAGGGCCAGAAGTGTAAACTTTCAAACTACTTTTACACTACAATTTTGAGAAAGAAAACAGAGGGGCTTGTATTGCAATTATGCCAAAGTTTCAAAACAAACGCGGGTCAAATTTTTCCCCCCCTAACCACTCTAACCTCTTTTCCCGCCAAAACCCGAATTAAACCCAACCTTCTCCAAACTCCTTTCTCGTCTCTTACAAATCACCCACCTCGTATTTTCCCACTTCCACATCATTTTGTACATGTGGCAAATTCCCATTGGTCCGAACACATCACCAATTACATCCAACGGCTTAAATTCAAACCAAAGGGATCCAACGGCTGTGAGGGATTGAAGTTCTCATTTTCTTTTCATCCTCATCTATAAATAGAAGCTTAAACATTCAGTTTTAGAGAGTAGTTTTTAGAGAGTTCAATTTTTCTTTGTATTTTACTCTTTTCAATTTCGTGTACTGTTCAACTTTTGAGTTTTTAGAACCTTCAAAATTCAGTTGTACCCTTTGTACTTAACCTTGTACTCTTCTTTTCTTAAGCAATAAAAGCTAATTGAGTTGTTTTCATTTTGAAGTTTTCAAGTAATAAGCTGTTTTTAGTCAATAAGCTTGTAATAAGCTCATTTTAGCTTATTGAGTTTCCTTTAGTTCACAAGTAGTGCTTATATTGTTAAAAGTCTTTTAAATACTGAATTTTTCTATCCTAATTCAAAGATGTTCATTTGAATTCAGTTTGATTCAAATTTGGAAGCATTAAGGAGTAATAAGCTCAAGTTAGCTTATTGAGCTTAAGCTTTTGGTTTAGAGGCAAGGTGCCATTAGGTTTATGTTTTAAAGCCACTCATTCAGAAAGAGTGGCTAGTTCTGAGACTTCAATTCACAGGTTTCACCTTCCATATCTCACTTTAGCATTTGAATCTTATTCTAGTAGCTTATTTCATTGTCTACTTTTTATGCTTAATCCCGTTCAAACTTGCTTAGTTAGTTAAGAGATGTAAATGTCTTTAAGTAATTGTAGCTAGAATCCATTTAGTTTTCATTTCTTTTAATTCTGTCATAATAAGTAGAAAAAGCCTAGCTGATAAACTAGTTTATTTCTATTAATAAGCTTTAGTTTTTAGTGCTAAACTAGTTTAATTAGGTGAGTTTAAGATTGAGTAGATATAAGGTTTAGCATTTTTAGTTTTTAAAATAGATTGTAAGAGAAATTTAGTTTGGACAGTGTAGGTTAAGTAGTGTTTGGGTTAAGGTGTGGTTGACTCTAGAAGTCAACAAGATTCTGTCAAAACACTTTACATAGTTGAGTTAAGTGTTATAAACAAGTTTTAAATAGGATTTGCAAGTTAGTTTGTAGAATTTCAGAATTTAGAGCTTAAAAAGTCTTTGCCAGCACCAGGGCACTTTAAAGTACAAAGCAGGTTTAAGTGTTAGGTGAGTTACATCATTTTATAGTTCACACTTGGTTAATGCAGGTTTAGATACATATAGGTAATTAGTTTAAAGAGTTCTCAACATAGTTCTTAGCCTGCACTTGAAGTTTACCAAGTATATCAGTATAACAGCAGTATTAACTTAGTTAATACTGCTGTTGCTTATCATTTTTAAAGCTACTTTTTAGCTCTTGAAACTAGGAGATAGAACTTAGGTTTAGGAATCTTGGTAGTACTCCATTAGCTTAGTATAGATAATCTTTTAACTACTATTTTTAAGCTCTAGTCTAGTCTTAAATGTTCTTGCAAAAGAGGTATTAGCAACAGCTTAGAGTACTAGCTTATTTCTTTTAGATTCTTCTTTTCTAGTTATCATTTTCAAAAACCTTTTATCTAGGTTTATTCAATAATCATAGGAGAGCTTATTTGCAAAATTTCAGTTTCTAAGATTTAGTTTTAAGCTAGTTAGCTTATTAGGTATAGCTTATCAACAGTGAATAAGCCTGAACCTTTACTTTTTAATAACAAATTTCTTGTTATTCTTGTTCACTTGTAGCTTATTTCTTTTTAGAGATTCTTAGTATACATCACAAGTTTCTTATAGCAACTTTTGGTTTTCATTTTCATTTAGAAATAAGCTAGATATAAGCCAAAGTTAGAAAAGTTAGAATTTTGAAAGAAACACATTAGTTTCTGTAACTCAGTTTTAAATGCTTAATTTTTAGCTTATTAAGTGGATAAAAGTTCAAAGTGCATTTGTTAAAGTTGTAGTGTATAAGCTCAGGAACAACTTTGTAGTTTTAAGTTTTTGCTTATTCTCATTTTTTAAATAAGCCAAAAATAAGCTAAATCGTAGGGTTTGTTTTGTACTTTTTCAATAGTTTAAGGTTGTCTGTTTTAACTAGAGTGTAATTTTCTTTTAATTACCCCGCCTACCCTTTACTTTCATTCTTTACATTTTCTACCCTGTCTTTTAGGTTTAATAAAATAGGTTTAATATTTTTAATTTTAGTTTAATAAAATTAGGTTTTAGGTTTTAATTAGTAAAATTAGGGTTCAATTGCTTTATAAAAATTAGGCATTTTTATACCATTAGTTTTCTGCACATTTTAAGTAGATAAAAATTATTTTTCTTTATTTTTCCAATTGAATTTGTATTTTCTAGAAATTAAAATAGGTTTTAGGTAATTTCTTTTTCTTAAAAAAATCATAGAAAATTCAAAAATAGTTAAAAAATTCTAATTCTTTTTGTAATAATTTTCTTTTTAATTCTAGTATTTTTGAAAAATAAAAATAGAAATTTTAGTGTTAATTTTTAGAAAAAGTGTATTTTTAGTAATTCCTTTTTCTTGTTAGAAATTCATAAAAATTCAAAAAATAGTTAAAAAATTCTAATTCTTTTTCCTAAAATTTTCTTTTTAAATTTGTGATTTTTAGGTATAAAATTTGTTAAAAGTAGTGCCTTTAAGATTTTATAAATTTCAGTTTAGCCTCACATTTTTAATTCAACTTTGTTAAAGCTTGCGTATTAGTTAATCGTTTTTTTAATTGCTTTAATAGTTTCTATAAGTTTAATTGTGCTAGTGGTGGTATATTCGTATGTAAAATTCAAAATTTTAAAAAATCCTTTAATCATACTCAACATTGAATCGCGAATTCCCTTACCGAATCTCCAATTTCACGACTCATCGTTGGATAAACGACCCGAGAAGAAATACTTCCCGGTTAAAAATATACATATTGTGTTTTCTTAAGTGAGATTTTATCCTTTTATTTCTCTTGTTTGAGAAGTAATTTGGAAAGAATTGTCACGGGATTAATACTATATATATATAAATTTGACTAGTGCTTACATACGCAATACCAAATTTTGGCGCCGTTGCCTAAGGGAAACGAGCACGATATTTGAGGATATTCGTTGAAGTAGAGTTTTTGAAGACCCTTCCTTACTTGGAAGTTACTTTGCTTATTTTGGAATATATACTATAAGAAAAATACAAAACGAATCCCTTAATTCGATTCCTATGAATTAGTTTTAAAAAATAAAAAAAAATAACAATTAAAAAAAAAACAAATTTGGATACTAGCTATCCACTTCAAAACTATCCCTAAAAATTGAAAAAATAATAATAAAATTTTAACCACTACCCGCAAAATATAAACCCGCAAGTTCCATTAAATAAAAATACCTATTTACTACTATCGCGAAAGACAAGTGAGGACCCGCAACCACATAAAGATTAACCACAAGACAGACCCATATAATAAAAACTATTAAGACACCAAACTATTAAACATGAGAACCAAAGACGAAAAAATAAACTCGACCAGGAATAAAAAATAGTATGAGATGTTTTTTTTATATCAATAAACTTTATAATATATGTATCATTAAATCTATAACATATATACTACAATATCTAATACCTGATCATACCTCAGATCAAAAAATATCCCACGCGTAAAAAGAAACGAATCTTACATCTCTCTTCTTCCTTTTTGTTCAGCATTGGCGTCAGAGAAACAGGTAAAAGGATAAAAAAAAAACGAACGATAGAGGTACAATTATCAGAGCAATACCGCTCGCTGATCAGTGAAACGCAATGAACGATTTAATATATAAAAAAAGATTGTTTGAAGATAAATATGAAACTCTGCGACCCCCAAACCCCCGCCACCCCACCCCCCCCACCCATCCCCCACCTGTAAACACTCTTCCGCCCCCCCCCATAAACCAAAAGCCCACCCCCGCTTCCTACCACCACCAAATACGACCCCCCAACCAAACGCATTATATATATAAAACCACCACACCAAAAATACTAAACCCAAGAAAAATACCTACATATACCCACCAACACAAAAAAAAACATAACCCATAATAAAAAAAAAAAAAAAAAACACAAAAAATACAAAATACAAATACTAACCTAAAATAAACATCAAAAACACAAACAAACCACAGCACCAAAACTCCCCCTAAAATGACACTAAAACTCCCCACCAACCTTCCTTCTACACCCCCCATCAGAACACACACACCAACGCAAGCGAACCATACCAAACACCCCTAACTTGCCGTTCGCTAGCCATCCTTACATCATATCCAAATCTAAGAACACCATCCACCATCGACGCGGTCCAATCCCATCAACCCCGGGAATATCTAAATGTTATCCGAAAAATACCACAACACAATACACAAACTACCCCCGGAAGAGATCTTCGATATTGACGGAACAACAAACCAAAACGAACGAGGAAGCCCAATATATTGGCACAAAAAAAATCAAATATCGCATAAAACAATGACCACCCCGAAAAAAAAAGCACAAAAAAATCCCATCCAAACACCCCCGCAAGCTCCCAAAATTAAAAACAAAATAAAAACCCATCCCACATGGGCAGGGATCCTCCTCCGCCCACACACCAACACGCCGCACAATCACACGTTCCCCCCAGCCGCTCTTCTCCCCCAAACCCCCCACCCCCAACCTCCCTCATAACCACTCCCTAAGATCTCAACAACCATACATCCTGCCCTAGTCTGCATTCCAGATATCGCCCCCCCCATCACCCACCGCAAACTTAGACAAGCTTCATTTCACGCCATCACACCCGACCAGAGTATATAAGATTAACGTGCAAAACCAAACAAACCCCCCCCCCGCATCAACTTACGATAATCAAAACGCAGTGCGAAAAACGAAAAAACGAGTCAAAATATTGCAATGCTAAATTCTGTAATATCGATACGCGCCAAAACGGCAGCAACAAAACACCGCAACCCAGATAATACCCCTCTAAAACACAACAACAAAAAACAAATATGAAGTATACCCCCACAACCACAAGGGCTACAAACACCCCCACCCCAAACCTCCCCCGACACCCCCACATGTGGACCGGTTTCATATGCTAAAACCTGAATTTTGCATTATACATTACACCGAAAGACTAACACATATAACCCGTATAATTATATATTATAATAATTTTATATATATTATTTTATTTTTTATATTTTAGATTTAAATATTTTTTATTATTTAAATATTTATTTTTTTTTTTAATTTGTATTTATAATAACTTTAATAATTATTATCCCAAATGATACTGCCCCTCGGCAACACTCTCTACCCCCTCCGAAAATAATAATCTCCATCAATCCACTCTCCTATCACGACAACTCCCCACCCACCCTAGCACAAAACACTCCACACACACACACTCCACCCACACCCACACACTACCAACCCCCACCCCACACCCATCCCCACAAACAACACACACCTTCACAGTCACCGCCCTCTCCATTACACAACACTTCTCAAAACCTCACTAACCCATCCGTAGAGGATCCCCACTGCCATAACTAACCCCCGAAACCTACACTCTACACACTACCTCTCCACACCAATACACGAAAGTACCACTTATAATCATAAATACGACGTGTCCACCAACGCCAATTGTATATACCCCCCCCCGGACCAAAAAAAAAAAAAAAAAAAAGAATAATACAATAATAACAAATTAAGAACCGAATACCACCAAAAAAGCCCCCAACCACCCTGTTCCATGCTCCCCCCATACACCCACCACCTCGGCCCCCCCCCCACAGGAACCCACCGAAGAAAACCAGACCCCCCCCTCCCCCACCCCCCCCCCCCCCCAAGCCCCCCAAGCTCACCCCCCCCGCCCTACCCGCTTTCACCTCAATCATCTCTAAATAGCCCCCCACGACCACTCTCCGTCTCCTCCCTACCTCCCCCACCACCCCCCCCCCCCCCCCTCCCCCCCCCCCCCCCCTACCCTGAACACAACATCCCACCCAACCCCCTGCTCCCTAGTCTCAACCCTGACCCGACATTAATTCCCCCCCCCCCCCCCGCCCCCCACTCCCCCCCCCCATCCCCCCCACTAACCAACCCCCCAACCCACCCCCCCCACCCCTCCTCGCCCCCCCATAACCCCACCCCCCACCCACATATCCCAGAACCGCCCCCCCCACCCCCCCCCCCCCTCCGCCCCCCGAAGACCCACCCCAAAGCAAATTTTATGCTCAAATAAAAACCAAACCCCCCTCCCCATCACCCCAAACCCCCCCCTCCCCCCCCGCCCACCCGCCCCCCATATAAGAACCATTCACCACTACTAATCACCCCCTTCGAACACTCCCCTACCTCAACGACACCCCCCCTCATACCAACCCGCGGAACCACAATCTACCCGCCTCACATCCATTGCCCCTCCACCCGGGTCGCCCCCTAACACCAAACACCCTCGCCACCCTCCACTAGCATTTTCCCCCAAACATAGACACGAAGACAAGTCCCATCATCCAGTCATGCCTCCCTACACACATCCTTACCAAGCAACCAGCGAAACGACACCCACCAGCAGCCGATCTAGTTTTACCTTACCACCCTTGGTACCGGGACACCACATAGGACGCACAGCACACGAAGCCAGCAAGCCACCCCCCTTGGGCCCGAAAGGTCACAAATCGTGAGCACACACACAAACAAAACTCCTTGCTGCCCGGGTGCCCACACCCCGTACCCCAGAAATCCATACACATGTTAACCCCAACCATCGAATCGCGGCCTGCTACACCCCCCCCCTCCCCCCCCTTTACCACCCACCCCCCAGCAGAACCCCAGATACACCCGTCGGCACTGGCGGGTGGTAGCCCACCCCCCCCCCCCACACCTAGTCCTCAAACCATCCCCCACGCGCAGACCCACAAGGTAAACAAGCAAAAAAAACCCCCCGATACACCGAAAAAAACAACCAATACAACCCAGCAACGGTCCGCAAGTCAAGTCCACCATTGTCACACCCCCCCCGACCGCCCCCCTCTCCCTACAACCCCCTACCCTCAATCCCGACCACCGCACGCAAGCGCATACACCATTTCTCCTCCGACCACCCCCGGTGTAAACAAAACAAAACCCATCAAACAAACCACAAAAGCGCCACCATCCTGCGCCGCATACAACTATACATAAAAGTAGAGAAAACATGACAGAACCAACCAAAGCCGACACCAACAACAAAAATCATAACCGAAAACAAAAGCCCATTTAACATCCACAACCACTCACAAAAGCCCCCACAAACAGCAAAACCCTACCCGCACACCTCAACTACATACGTACCCTAGCACCCCACACAACCAAACCCCAGCCAAAATCCACCAATATCACCTGCGCCAGGTTACAACAACACAAACAATACAACCTTACTATCTAAAATCCTTATCCTTCTTGCCAAAATCAATCTTGCCTTAGGCTTCCTATAAAACGCTTCTTATCAGTTTTCATCACCTATTCTTACTCTTTCTTAGACGACTTTCTCAGAAAGATAACTTTCTTTACCTCCTTTCTTTATAGGATGCTTTCTCTTTTGCCCTTCTTTTTCTTTCTTTTGGCAAGTGTTGAATAGCATGTTTCCACAATTTCAAACTTTTTATCCCTATTGAATTCTCCCAACCTTTTCTTTCATAACTCCTTCTTCAATCACTCTATTTGCCTTCTTCCTACTATCTGTTTTTCCTCTTGTTTGATATCTAAACAGACCAACACCCCTTGACAACATCTCGCAATAGGTTACGCATTTCTCCTTTCCTTAGTTAAGCGCCTCAACAGACAACTAACTACATATCTTCATTATTTCTTTCTCTATACTAAGAAGAATTTCGGATCTAAATGCGACTTAATCCTTATTCCGTCGGGTTCCTTTATCAGCCAAACCTCACTCATCCCTCCTTACTCTTCAACTACCAGAACAACCTCCTTAAAGTCCTTATCATCCTCACCCCTCTTAATACTACTTTTCTTGTTAGCTTTCTCCCCCCCCCAGCCAAGAACATCATTCCTTGGATATTGGCTAATGTCTAATTATGTATTCAAAACCTCCCCACCCAGCCAATTCTCACAGTGCTTTCACCCACAAAACCGGTAAACGGAAGAAGTTTCGCCCGCCGTCCGGAGAATTATTCCCCAGCCCCTCTCCTCTTCTTTTCCCCCTCCCTTACCTCTCTTGACATCTCCTTCTCTACTTCCTCCCTCATCACCATCGTAATCGATCCCCCTCTGGCACTTAGCCAATCCTAGACGCGGCTCGCACCCTCCCGTCCGTATCAACTTGAGCTGGCTGTACAAGTGACGCAATGAGACACAAAGAACCAAAGCCAGCCTCACGACCCCCAACACGGGAGCCTCCAAAATTTTTTTCCCCCCCCCCCCAAACAACCACAAATGGCCCTGAAACGATTTTGTACCGATAACAATTATAAGCATAGTGTGCGGATATATAATTTATCATCAAATGGAAAAAGTATCAAAGATTGAGAAAATATCTTAAAAGGAGACACATTGTTGAACGTTTAGATAACTATAATTTGCATTATATATTATAGACGGTGACACTTTATATATAACATTTTTTCTCGAACGGCCTCAATATGTGATTTCGTTCATGGCCCTCAATTTTTTTTTAAAATTCAGAGACGGCCATGCTTGCATTGAGCAACACTTGTTTCAAATCAACCCCCAAATCAACCCCCAGTCCCCCACAATGGGCCTAGTTTAGAAATGGCCACACTAGAAAAAAAGTGATATTTTTTACTTAGTAAAAGAAAACGAAAAGTAAGGACTTTTGCATTTAAAAAAAATATATTTTCTTATTAGGTATGATGCTTCTAATTTTTTATTATTTTTGACGATATGTTTAATTAAAAAGCTTAAATACTTCCAAAATTGGCATTATTTTGGTGAAGAAATTTTATGAAGAAAAAAAACACATAAAATTTTATGTGGTCAAATTTATAAAAACAAAAACTTGAAAATAAGAGAGGTTAATTAATAAAATTTTAGTGGTTTAATTTAAAATAAACTTATATAGTGTTAAGTATAATTTTAAATTTGACAAATTTTATTATAACTTTAAAATAACAAGTAACCCTTTAACTATTCATAATTATTAAAACAGAAAAAATAAAAATTATATATATTTAAAAAAATATATAAATGTACAAGCCGATGTTCATGTGTCCAAACATGAAAGCAAAATCAACATTTTGTCTACAATTATGTATGATACCACAATATTGCGGATATACTTATTTATGATGCCAGAGTAGTTACTTTATTTTGCATTTGTTGTTTTTGTGTTCTTCCGTTAAAATATAAAAGGTAAACGTAAATGTGAAAACGTAAATAATGGTTCTCATCTGTATGTGTTTGCATACGCAAGATGGTTTGAAAAGTTAATTGCACGTTTGTAATATGATGGTTGACTAATGCACATGGGTTGATTTTGTAGCATGAGTATGAAAGAAGGTATGATTGCAAATGGTGATCATGTGGATTTTATTAATGGTTCTGAATTGTTTATGCAGACAGATAGTGAATCATCAAAACAGCCTTCACAAGATGCAGTTTCTAAGGAATCCAACCACATTGATATAAGAACTAAGGTAGGTTCTGCATCTTCTCTTGATGTTATTAAGACATTGACATTAATTATAATTGAATATATAAACTAATGATTTATGTTGACAACATGTTATATAGCATCTTACATGACATAATTTGAATGATTAGGAACTTTAGCTCAATGTAACTTCCTCAAGAAGTTGTGTTTACTATGGTTTATTCAAGAAGTTGCCACAAAAAAGTAACATGCCACCAATATCTTTGCCACAAATGTTTTGACATCTGACCAACTTGAATGTCGACAAAACGTTTGATTTGATTATATTTATGAGATCAAACTTTTTAATGTGTCTATTTATAGAATGTTTTCAACATTGTTACGTTCATAACATGTCTAAATTTTATGACAACTCTTTAAAACATGTCTATTTTTTATGACAAAAGTCATTGATAACATTAGACGACTTTCAAGTAAAATAAACCTACCTTTCAGCTTAGAAGTTGATGTGAGCTGTTCCAAAAGTCGAAGGATTTTTTATATAGTTAGTATGGACTTACAAATACTTCAACAAGTATTAAATTGAACAAAAAACTAATGCTGATATTTTTTTTAACCGTATCTAAAGGCAAAAGTATGTGAGGCATTATGTGCAAAATCCTGAATCCCCTTATGGTAGCGTTGCAAGTGGATCAGTAGGCGCGGGGTTAGATACTTCCACTGTTCGTTTGCTGTCTGCAGACCAAGATTTAAGAAACGTTGGTGTGTTCAACGACGCGTGTTCTTTGGGTTCAAGTGGTGTTCCACTTTTTTGTGCGATGACCGATATGATCGTCTTTTCCGCCAATCGGGAAGTGTGGAAACACAAGGTAAGGAAAATGTTAACTGTTCTTTTTTCCCCACTTATCAGGACGTCTACTTATTTTAGTTTTCTTTTGTCTTTTTTTTGGCGTGTTCATCTCAATACTGGTGAGTCGTCGTCAGCCGGTGGAGGAAAAGGAAAAGGCCTTCTCGCTGTAGATTACATGACGGGTCGAGCAGCAGCCCCAAAAAATTACGGGTCGGCACATTATCCTGCTGAGTCTTTAGGAGCTGCTATTGGAAATCAGCCAAGTTGTGCTTTAGGGAATTTTTTTGTTGCCCAAGGTCTCTGCCTTTGAATCGGGTCATGAGAGGGGACAAATTGTACTAGATTTTCAGGATTTCACAATCCTTTTGCCTACTGTAAATGAGGAATCGAAACGTGTAGATGTGTCCAATGACGCGCCTATACGACAATAATAATCAACTTTCTTTTAATTTTACCTAGTATAACACTTCTAACTTCAACATGAAAATGGCCGTTTTAATTAGGTACTTTTTGTACTAAAAAAATGCCATTAGCAAAGATTATATAATAATAATAATAAAAACGTTGCTAAATTATGCATTTAGCATCTAATTTTAGTAAAGAAATTGTTAACAAAGTTGCAACTTTTTAGCAACAAAAAAATTAGTTGGTATTTCTACAAATGACCAGTAATATTTGTTGCTAATTTAGCAACCATTAAGCAATTTCATTGCATTATCAAATTAGCACCGGTCGAATTAGCATCAATTGGTGTTCGTTGCTTTTCTCAAAATAGCAACTAAAACCAATTGATCCTAATTCGACTGGTGCTAATTGAAAATGCAACGAAATTGCTTAATGGTTGCTAAATTAGCAACAAATATTTCTGATCGTTTTTAGAAATACCAACTAATATTTTTGTTGCTAAAAAAATTACAACTTTGTTAACAATTTCTTTACTAAAATGAGATGCTAAATGCATAATTTAGCAATGATTTTTTTATTATTGTTAATGACATTTTTTCTAGTAGTGTTTTTTTTCATTTATTTAAAACCTTAGGTTTACAAAAACACATGTCAATCGACAAGAATCATGTTATCGTTTGGCACAATTCAACTTTGTGTACACGATCTTTAAACCCATGTGTATGTTTTTATAAACCCAACTTGCTAAAGTGAATGGGGTCAAATAACACACACTAAATTGGATCCTTGTATGATTCCATGAGACAGTGTCTCACCCAAAATTGGTCCTAAAACATACCCTTTATTTACCCCACAATTTGCTCTACCAACTCAATAAGCTAAGACCCAACTTTTCTATCCATACATTGGTAGTGCCCTCTGCCAACTCAAACAAGTCAAAACCTTTTCCTCCTTCGTACAAAACAAGCAAAATACCCCGCGCGTTGCTGGGGAGCATAATTTTTTTGCGAATTGATTTCGAATAAATATTGAGTGTGAATGTGTATGTGCGTTGCGGCGAGGCTGACTTGTATGCAACACATGCATTTTATTTCACTGAGCATTTTTTTAATAATCACGGAATTTGAATTAGTATTTGTCGTTGGGGCGAAAGTATACGTTATTTATAGAGCGAGCGACTTTGAGTATGTATATAAAAATGATGTTTTCTTTTCTTTTCTTTTTTTCGTTAGGAACACAGTTGCAGCTTGCAGGTTTTGGCTATGAAGAAGAAGAAGATGTAGGCTAAAGTTCTACGTTAAATTTGGGGTATTGGGCTGAATTTGTTATTGGACTTAATTTTTTTATTTGTTTGGGCCCCAATTTCATAGACAAATTAATATGTGTATATATTTTTTGTTGTTTCTGATTTTTTTTGATGTAGTTTTGTATTTTTTGTTAAATATGTTAATTGTATTTTTGTGTAATAAATAAATTTAGTATGTATGAAAAAAGAAAATAAAATGGTGAGTGGTGAGGCCTAAGTGAGGAGATAGGAGATAGAGGTGTGTTATGAGTGAATGAGTATTTTTGAGTGAGAGCGAGATGCTGATGTGACAGCCTGTGAGGCCCAAATGAGGAGATGTATCTTGTTATGATACTCCTTCCTCTAAGTACCTATTTAAAAAAGTAAAAATTAATTACATTTTGATATTTTCACATTCTTTGTGTGAAAGTTATACAAAACACATACCATAATATCACATATCTATAATTGTTTACCGTTTGGGATTTCCATTGCTATGCACGAGTACTCGCTTATTATATTACAATATCTTTATCGTATATACGGAATGTATACGACAATAATAATCAACTTTCTATTAATTTTACCTAGTATCACACTTCTAACTTCAACATGAAAATGGCCGTTTTAATAGGTATATTTTTGTACTAAAAAAATTTCATTAGCAACGATTATTTAATAATAATAGAAAAAACGTTGCTAAATTGTGCATTTAGCATCTAATTTTAGCAAAGAAATTGTTAACAAAGTTGCAACTTTTTAGCAACAAAAAAATTAATTGGTATTTCTACAAATGACCAGTAATATTTGTTGCTAATTTAGCAACCATTAAGCAATTTCATTGCATTCTCAAATTAGCACTGGTCGAATTAGCATCAATTGGTGTTCGTTACTTTTCTCAAAATAGCAACTAAAACCAATTGATGCTAATTCGACTGGTGCTAATTGAAAATGCAACGAAATTGCTTAATGGTTGCTAAATTAGCAACAAATACTTCTGATCGTTTTTAGAAATTTTTTGTTGCTAAAAAAATTACAACTTTGTTAACAATATCTTTATTAAAATGAGTTGCTAAATGCATAATTTAGCAACGATTTTTTTATTATTGCTAATGACATTTTTTCTAGTAGTGTTTTTTTTCATTTATTTAAAACCTTAGGTTTAAAAAACACATGTCAATCGACAAGAATCATGTTATCGTTTGGCACAACTCAACTTTGTGTACACGATCTTTAAACCCCTGTGTATGTTTATATAATTATCCCAAAGTCTTTAATTTATAGTCGATAGCGTGGTATGAAGTACAAAAGTCTTATAAGTTTTGTAGGTGTTGAAGGGAAAAACCCAACTTGCTAAAGTGAATGGGGTCATATAACACACCCTAAATTTGCATGATTCCATGAGACATTGTCTCACCCAAAATTGGTCCTAAAACATACCCTTGCATGATTCCATGAGACAGTGTCTCACCCAAAATTGGTCCTAAAACATACCCTTTATTTACCCCACAATTTGTTCTACCAACTCAATAAGCTAAGCCCCAACTTTTCTATCCATACATTGGTAGTGCCCTCTACCAACTCAAACAAGTCAAAACCTTTTCCTCCTGCATACAAAATGCACTATAACAACTCAAACACATATGGTCTAACCAAAAATGCATGAAAGTTTCAAACTCTTGGATTGTTTGACCAAACGGTACAAATCGAAAACTCGTAGGTCAACGCATGATATGTACAATCGATTACAAGTGTTGGCCCTTATTTTGACAAAAGCTTGATCCATAGTGCGATTAATACCAACCTAGGGAATAACAGTAGCATTGCATGTGACATCTTGACTCTAGTACTAGTAATGAATTTATGATTCCACAATGGAGGTGTACAAACAGTAAACACCTATTGGGACACAAGTATATTTCTGAAATCTGTAATTCAAGAGGGAAGATTAGCTCATGATTAGGTGATATCCACCGTTATGCAATGCGATAAATCTATTAAAAGTAACTCCTGAATGGTAAGTTGAATATTATGATTACGTAGCTCGGACCTGATCAATGTGATGAAAACTTCAAAGTTATTTTATCGGTTAATGCACCTAGATGTGAAAACGGACACGCCCTATGGATGCTAAAATTTGTCGGTTCACATATCAAGTAACCAACTAACATTTGTTCGTTTTTCTTCTTTAAAAACCGATGAAACTGAAACGGAAAAAAACTGAAAACCAAACGGTTTTTTGTTGGACCAAAACTGTCGCCACTAACTCGACACCACCAATTTTGCGCAATGCCTTTCGGACTTTTCTTGTACAACCATAACAGTTATGAAAGTTAACTATTTGAAGATTTATTGTCATTGGAGATGTCTAGTAACAAAAAGTTACTCAAAATCGAAATATGTGAGAACGTTTTAAGGAGATCCGTATAAGTCTTAACCAAGAAGAATATATAATTTGGTTAAAGAAAAGGGGTATTTCATCAAGGTATATATATATATACAATATACAAGAAGATTACGGGTTTACATAACATTTCCAGACGTGGTATAGATATTGAGTCTCTATCTTGTGTGAATTGTGATGTCGGGATTGAAACCAATGATCATTTGTTCTTCGCTTGTAACACGGCAAAGAAGATTTCTAAATTAATAAATCGGTGGTGGGACGTGCCTTTTATGGATATTAACTCTTACGGAGAATGGAGGTCTTGGATCGATAATGTAAAACTGCCGAAGAAGAATAAAAGCATGTTCCAAGGTATTTATTTTGTGATGTGGTGGCTTCTATGGAATTTTCGTAATAAGAAGATGTTCTAGGCCAAGCCCAAATCTAAGGAGACGTTTTTTGATGAGATTATTTGTAGTTCTTATTACTGGTGTCGGTATAGATGCAATACTTTGTTTAGCTGGGACGATTGGTATAAAAACCCGTCTCTTATTTCTTTGTAATTTCTAGCTCCTTGCTAGTTTTTCTTAATAAAAGTCGTCGTTCAAAAAAAAAACTCGTAGCCTATCTTGGATTGTAGGAGTAGATGCTTGAATAACCAAAGCAGCGTCTAAAAACTGGAGAGTAAACTATTCACTTCCGTTTCATCATCCGTATCATCGAAAAATAAACACTCGGGATTAATTTGAGACATAATGTTTGTAGTGTGTGTTTTTAATAAAAAGTGTATGTGTGTGAAAATAGGAAAGAAGATGTTGGGTTTTATAGAAAATAATAAAGGGGTTAAATATTTTTTTATATATCAAATGGCTAGTAAAGTAAAAATGAGTATGATTTTGTTTGATTTACTCGGTCTTCTGTACGACCGAAAGATTGCAAAGGTTGGGGGGGGGGGTGTCTGTTTTGGTCTTCGTAGTGGGGGGAACGCGTCTGTTAAATGCCAGATGGGACGACCGGCCGAGGTCGACCGTCCCATTACATTGGGTCTAAAACCAACTAGCGTGTTTGCGAGTGTAGTCTAGCATGTCTTATGGTGTTTTGTAGTGCTTTTGTAACCTGTTTTTGCACTTATGGTCTCTTGCGCTACTTTTTTTTTAATTTGTTGTCGTTTTGATGTCGCTTGATTTCACAAAAATCGAACACGTCTCCAAGATGCTTGTGATTGTTTTGTTTTGTTTTTTACTTTTCCTTTATTTTTTATTGACTTTTTGAAAATATTAAAAATAATTTGGTGGCCTTAAAAAGCACATGCATCACTGATGTAAGGGATCGTTGTTAATAACTGATGAGAGATAATATATAATGTGAGACACTTTCTACCAATTTATTTATACTTAAGTCATTTTCAACGATTGAACGAGTAAAATTGAAAAAAAATATTTATAGACGACGTAAACAAATAAGTCAAACATGTCAATATGTCATATTTAATATATCGACATGTATATATATGTCATGTTCTGATTACAGTATGCGGACGTTAGAATACTGGGGGATGATTGTATGTGTAGTACACATGCTTATTTTTTTAATTTTTTGATATTGTACACATGCTTATTTTGTATATAAAGGAGCATATTAAAAGAGCTCGATCTTATTATACTTTACAAATAAAGATTGGAGTCGAGCATAGTAAAAGAGCTCGAGCTTATTATACTTTACAAATAAAGATTGGAGTCCAGCTCTATTTCAATTACGCCTATAATAAAAACGATCAGATAACGAACTTGTAAAATACTTTACGATCCGAACTCGAGCTAAAAATGCAAGGCTCGAAACGAACTCAAGCTCAAAACTCATAAATTATGATCGTAAGTGATCTGAGCTTGAGCACGAGGTTTGACAAGCTTGGGCTCAACTCACTTGTTTCTAACTTTATTTGATAGTTAATTATGTAAAGAAATATTATTTATTATGTTTTTGTGTGAGTATATAATCAAGATTGCCGAATAAGCAATGCAAACCTTAAATTTAATGGACGTAAACCCATAATTAGGTTTGAGCCAACCTAATCATCTAACACTTCCCATTAGTTTGAACGAGAGGCTTTCGAGCGAATAAACTGGAACATATGTTGAAAGCAGCTTCTTCTTCTTTTCTTTTATCATCTTCTTTGTTGTTGTTTACACGGAGATGAACTTGTATTTAACGACATAATTATATATTAACTCGGAAGATCCTTTTGGTTTATACCCTTTATTGAACAAAGAAAATATCGAATTGGCACGAAAGGTTACTGAAGAAGA